>JAJOZX010008940.1:0-163835 GCA_023014485.1 Bathynomus jamesi | reverse complement strand
ATATATAATATAAGTTAACGAGAAACAGAGAGGATTGGAAGTAGTTTGTGAGGTGTGTAAATGGAGATGTTGGTCTCAACTGACGTTCCACGATAAGTATCCTCAACCTTGTCATGAAAGGCAACACTGGATCCCTGAAATTGTGGTGGCACCTTATTCCTGGTGGTGATCTTTCCGTATCTTTGCGTGCATAACTGATTTGAGTGTTTCAATTTCGAGCTGAAACGTCGCGCCCACCCAATGGAAAATACAAAATGGACCTTTAGATAATGTACAAAGGGTTGATAAAAATAAATAGACACCCCCGATGATTGTCCTCAAAAACAAATGGTAAAGCTCATCAATGAAATGGAAGAACGTGTGTCACTTTTTACATAATGGAAAGGGGAAAACAACGCTATTGTAAATATATTCATTCAATAAATCTCTTATTATTTATTAACTTTTATTATCAAATCAAAACAATGTGGGGGGGGGGAGAAAAACACCCGAAGGTGTCTATTTACTTTTGTCAACCTTCCGTATGTGCCTACTCGAGCGGGTTCGTTTAAAGTTAAAGTTTATGACTTAAACTTAAAAAAATGACAGTAAATTTAAAATCAAATTTTATTTAAAAAGTTGCTTTATAAATTGGAAAATTGGATGAATTAAAAGTTTTTTTAGTTATGCTTTTCCAGTTATCATTATGATAATGATGATGATGATGATAACGATGATAAAAGGAAAATAGTTACGATAACATTCTCTGAATAAACTTCAGAAATTATTCTTGCGTTTCTTTCACGAAATTTGAGAATAGTATTTTTAAGTTATTTATAAATATTCCCGCTACAGTTTACCTCCATATATATATATATATATATATATATATATATATATATATATTATATATATATATATATATATATATATATAACCAAAGTCGCTTTTTAATTTCCTGTCGAAAGTGATCTCGTACCGCCCCCCCTCCCCACTCAAACAAAAATGTATTCGTCGTTGCAGAGATTTAAAAAGAAAGCAAATTTGTTGCAAGAAAACGAAATGTTTCGTTATTTTTATTCGAAATTCGATTAAAATTATATTCAAAGATTTAATTAAGAGGAGAATCGATGAAGTTACAAAGCGTTATGGCTCATATCCGTTTCCATTCAGGTTACTTCCGTCCGCGTCTCGCCTAACACAGATTCATTCCCTGTTAATTAATTAGTTCACCTGGAGAATTAGCTACCCCATTAAGGGTATAGGTGGAGGAAGTGCTCAACGGCCAATGATGGAATGACGAAGGAATGTTCAGTAAACGTGTAATCTATCCATAATATAGTGTATACATACATACATACTACTACTACTACTACTACTACTACCCTACTACTACCACCACCACCAACGAACATTTCCCTCGTGTCGTCCATGCTATTGTCCCAAGCCAATTGTGGGCAAAATCCATTTGGGACTCGCCCGAGAACTTCAATATCTCTTCTTCCGACCGGAAACGAAGAATGATTGCAGAGCCAATAACTGTAATTACGGATGTAAGTAATGATAGTGATTTAACGGTGCTTTAGCGTTATTAGTGCCCGATAATGGAGATCGAGCGCTTTGATTATGTTTTAAATAGCATTTCACGTTGCGTGAAGTAGAGAAAACATACCACCATTTGTTTCCGTTCATCATAAAACGAAGAAATTTCTCGTCAAAGATTCACTCACGTTCATTTTCTTATCATATTTACGTTACTTTCGCTGTGATTAGTCGTCAGGCTCCAGTTTCGAGCTTCGTATATATTACAGTCTACAGGGTGGTGCGAGAAGCAAAAATTGTGAAGATTTCTGCTCTTTCCGTAAACTACAGCAAAGACAACAGCCCAGCTCTAGGCGGCACTGGGATTCGAACCCACGACTCAACGGAGTCTCTGCACTGCTGGGCGTCGCCAGAACCGTTGTTTATATGAAACAATTTGTATTCTGAAAACACACACACACACACATATATATATATATATATATATATATATATATTTTATGCAGAGAGGAGGGGCCACGAGCATAAACGGATTTATGTATAGGCAGAGTAGGCATTTGCCTTGGGCGGAAAATTTTGTCGTATTTCATCCTTAATTGGGAAAAGAAAAGCAAATAGAAAATAAATAAGTTATAAGCACTAATAAATTAAATGGATTCACAAATAAGTTTTAAAATAAAAAAGAACAGCAGCCTCTAATAGTAACAAGCGATATGAAATGGCCCAACTATAAGGCATTGTAGTGACAATTTCCCTGCCTGAGGGCGGCAAAATGCTAAGTACACCTCTGGCCACGGGCGAATGCCCGCAAAAACGTCCCCTCCCTTATAAAGGAAGAAGAAAGCCAAAATCATTTAATTAATCCTTTAGCGACTGAATTTTTTGTATGGTTAAGATAGGAATGCGCGTATTTGAAACGTTACCAATTTGTACCAGTCAGCCATAAAGGGCCAATTACGTTTTCTTTGATTTCAAAGAAAATCAGTTTAAACGGATACAATTATGTTTCAAGCTATTTCAACATAAATTATATTTCTTCGAAGGAGACAAGATCGCTTGCAAAGTTTTCATAAAACTTTTCGTCCGTTGAAATTGGAGACAAACTTTGTTCCCTTAGCGACGCTGCTCTGTTGTCATGGAAACAGAGACATTATTAGATATAGAAAACATCCATCTAGGCCAATATACAAACATTTATGAAATAATAACAGAGTTGCAATTACTGTACACATTTTTTACATAATTTCTGTACGGACCTATTCAGTAGCAGCTTTAACTTTTGATGCAATTGAAAATGAATTATTCAACAAAATTTGATGAAACTTGGGAAACAGCAAATAGGCTTTGTTTTATATACAGTAGCAATTTCGACCAACTACTCCCCAGAGATAAGATGTTATTGTTGAACACAAAACATTTTGAAAACAAACTTTCTTTTGATAAAATTGAATGATGGATTTTAACTAGCTGTGTACGATTAATCGGGCACCGGTAGAATCTGCTAATTTTAGGGGCATCGGCCAAATTTGGCCGATTCTCTCACCGATTCTTTGACATTTTAAGAGTTTTATTAGAAAACAAAATCTATATTTATGGAAAATTGAACAAACAAAAAGCACTATTTATGATAATTTATACTTATTTGAAAGTGTAATTATATAAAAATATTTTACATTCACGAAAAAAAAGGCAAAGCTTGATAAGTTACGTTGCCCATAAATTTACATTTTCTCTAATTGTAATCGCCTACTCCACATTAATAATAATTCTATATTAAGTTGTACTTTATGATTTATATATTAAACCATCTTATGTTGATTTTATTTTAAGTATTTTAATAATTTTACAAACCCACATTGCATATCCATTTTTTTTAATTCAAATTGGGGACCAGGGACTTGAAATTTTAATGAAAACTTTGGTGTTGTTGACATTGTTGAAGAAAGAAAATACCTTCAACATAAGGAAAAACAATTACTATAAATATTGATATTGAATTTATGAAAGTAAAATACAATTATTTCATAATTTTACTGAGTAATAAGACTTTTTCACAGCATACGGTATGTGAGTAACAAATTCTGATGCTGTATATTGTGGAGTGAGCAAATGTGAAAATATGAAAATTGAACATTTTCACATTATATTAGTAAAATTTATGAAGGGAATTGATTTTTTTAAATAGGCAAAGAATCGACAGTGGTATCGGAGTTTTTCATGGAATCGGCATCGGCTAAATTGTGGAATCGGGACATCATAAATTTTAACCTTTGAAATTAAAAAGTATGTAATGTGCTGAAGCTTTTTCCGTTCCTTAAAATGGTATATAAAACGTTGATCTATGTGAGGGAATTTTCTCAAAAATTACATTTTAAGCCTGAAATAGGCTAAAACTTCAGATTCATCTGGAAGTTGTTCTTCATTTCTACTATAACAAAAACTAAGAAAGGTATAAAGATGACGTTTCTACCATATATATATATATATATATATATATATATATATATATATATATATTGTAGAAGAGATGATTTCTCAAAGACTGATATAAAATTCAAAATTCTCCGTTGAGTATTTCGTATTCTATAAGAATTTAAATTTTCTTTTGTTTAAGCTTTTACTATCAATAATAGCAAAATTTTAAGATGAAAGTATTAGCTCGTGGTTCAGTGAAGTTTTTTTTTCACTTCTATCACTTTTGTTCGCTCGGACAATATTTTTGGAGTTGATACGCTGACCTATGGTAAAAAATGATTGGAATCAGCCGGTTCAGAAAAATTCCAGAGCCATTTATAGTTTTAAAATTTTCACCAAATTTCCTGAAGATCCATAGTAAGTTGAGACTGTAGCCGTGACCAAATAATAATTTCAGCAAAAACAATTAGATCTCGGAGTGGTGTATATGAATGTTCACTATATTTGATTGTCCGTAAAAGAAGTGAAAATGTGAATTCATTGATAAAGTGAAAATTCGTCGCTTGAATAAAATAAATTAAATTTAAATTATGGAAGATTAATGACGTCCTTTCGCCATTTAGCCCCTCTTTAATGATGCTTCACATCAATCAACAGTTTATGCCTCTTCTACTAAAATATTGGTATAAAGCCTACCTGGAGCCTTTCTGAAAGAAGTCTATTCATTCTTATCCCTCTCACCTTTCATGCGTCTTCAGGAGCCTTTGGTCCTTTTCAAAAGGGCAGTTTTCTTCACTACTTGTTAAATCCGTTTTCTTTGGGAAGGGAAGGATCCAGCAAAAATTGAACTAATTATCTAAATCCTCAATAACCTTAGTGACCCTTAAGAACTTACTTCTTACCTATCGATAAGCTAAAAGTTAGCAAGGCTCCAGGCCCTGACGCGCTTTATCCTAGACATTTGAAAGACGTTATCGTAGGCCCCTTAACAAAAATTTTTAATAAGTCATTGGAAGCGGGAATTATTCCTGAAGACTTCGAATTAGCTAACGTTACGCCCATTTTTAAAAAAGGCGACCGCGCAGTAGCTAGCAATTATAGGCTTATTAGCTTAATGTCAATTGTCGGTAAACTTTTGGAATCCGTAGTTAGGGATCGCATCGTCGATCACATAGAAAGTCGCGATTTGATTAATAGTAGTCAGCATGGGTTTCGACGCCATAAATCTTGTTTAACTAATTTGTTAGAGTTTTATAATGAAATAGTGCGCGAATACGATAGGCATAGAGCGGCTGACGCTATTTATTTAGACTTTAAAAAAGCGTTCGATACAGTTCCGCATAGAAGATTAATTGCGAAGGTTAAAGCGCACTGTATACGCGGTCAGGTAGCTAACTGGTTAGAGGAATGGCTTCGTGCCAAGAAACAGAGGGTCGTTGTTAATGGTAGGGAATCGGGGTGGTTGGATGTAGGTAGCGGTGTCCCTCAGGGTTCAGTGTTAGGACCATTGCTATTCGTAATCTACATTAATGACATAGATGTAGGCTTGACCAGTAACGTGTCAAAATTCGCGGACGATACTAAAATAGGCGGTAAAGTTGTTAACGTGGACGATAGAAATAGGTTCCAAGACGATGTAAATAGGATTATGGAGTGGACGGATAAGTGGCAGATGCAATTTAACGTAGACAAATGTAAAGTTTTGCATATAGGTTCTTGTAACAACAATTACACGTACACGATGGATGATAGACAGTTAGCGATCGTTGACGAGGAAGTAGATTTAGGCGTACGTGTATCTAAGGATTTAAAAGTTAGGAACCAGTGCCTGGAGTCTTGCGCAATTTAAATCGAAGAATATTATATTGTCCCTTTACAAGTCTCTAGTCAGGCCTCACTTAGAATATGCCGTTCAATTTTGGTGCCCGTATTTGCGTGAGGATATTGATAGGTTGGAAAGGGTTGAGCGACGCGCCACGAAACTAATTCCGTCACTACGCAACAAGTCTTACAAAGATAAGATTAAAGAGTTAGACTTGCATTCACTCGATAACGATAACGTAATTTTTGACAAACTGTTCACTTTCGATAATAGCAATACTCGCAATAATGGATTTAAATTACGTGGCAGACGTTTCATTACTAACATCGCTAAAAACTTTTTTACGTTTAAATTGATAAATGGAATAATCTTCCTGTGTCCGTCGTGAACTCTACCAGCATTGATATGTTTAAAAACCCCGTTTAGATAGGCATTTTAAAAATATTAACGTCGTTTAAAATAATAAAACAATTAGCAACAGGAGCTCTGGGGTTAATGGTCGAGGATGAGTCTGTTGATGATTAATGCCAGCTTGTGACATGCTAGCGTGTGATATGCCAGCAATAAAATTATATTAAAAAAATTAGACTAACACGAACTTAGGTGTAGTTCGTAGCGTAAACTAACCCACTTTTTGTTATACTCTTCATACTTTTTTCCCTTCTCTTATCATCTCTTTACTTGCATGTCTGTAGTTTGCATGGTATAACAGTGTTTGAGTTAAGACTGTTTGTATGGTTTGTAAGCGTTCTTATTTTACTTCTTTTCATCTTTCACCCCTTTCCTATTCTCTTCGACTATTTTTCCGACTTGTCGGCAGTGGCCGGCGGATGATGATGGTGAGTCTTTCTTTCTCTTTTTCTGAATGAATGTTAACCCACGAATAATAGGTTTTGCTACTTACTTAACCCCTTATTCTCTTCTTTTAACCCCTACTCTCTTTCTCTCGGGCTAACCTTAGAGTGGATCTTAGGGTCTTTTAGCCTTAGATTCTGTAGATCTGTAGGTTAGCGGCTTATCTGAAAGGGAGTGAGCAAATGTTCAGAGAAAAAGGGTCGCCATGGCTTTGGAATACGTAGTTATAAGACGTCACATTAAGGCATTGATCCTAGCTGAGGCCTTTTGAAAGCCAAAACTTTTGACTGACAAGACAAATTCTCGAATCGCCGAGAAATTGTCTTCGAAAACAAAATTTCTCAATGAAGGTATTTCGACTTTGTTAATAAGGACGACGAAACATAAAATGATGTTGTAACCTAACTAAATTTTATATAATCTAACTTAACCTAACCTTAACTAACCTAGCCTAACCAAACCTAATCCAGCCTCAAGGGAACCTAAATTTACAAAGACTACTATTAGAAATTTGGAAGACAATACAAAATCGAATAATAAAAAAAAAATTTAAATCATTTTGAGGAACATTCTTATCTAGTTTTAGTTCCGTCTTTTAAAGTGTAATACGGCCGACTGTAACTAATTTGCAACTGTTATGACGTATTTCAAAGAATGATTTTTGCAACATAATTAAAACTTTTTTTAAATTTTTTACTACTTCAAAAGGTAAACTTATTTAATTAATTTGGGGAGATACTTTTTTTTTTAAGGGGAAGGGGCAATTAGGTCACAAAAAAAAATTGTTTTCATTTAAATTTCAACAAGTTTCATCATGTTACACATTTCAACAGGCTTTATTTTTAAAGAATTTAAACCGGTGTTTATCTAACACGCGAACATCTAATTTAGATAAGGTGCATGAAATTGTTAAAAATTGTAAAAAAAAAAAAAAAAAAATGTCTTTTAAAATTGAAAAAGTAGAAAACGAAAATCGTACAACCAAATTTTCTGTCAAAAAAATTGAAATTTTGATCAAATTCTTTTTCGTTTTTTCGTTTTTTTTAATAAAAAACAGCTGATGAAGGAACAGTGATAAGGCGAAAGGTTAAAGACGAATTGTTTCTTTTTAGAGAAGAGAATAAACAGTGGCGTAACTAGGCATACGCATTATACATGCACGTGCGTGTAGTTTTTCAAAAAAATAATTTCGCAACCGGTTACTGGATAACATCTTTTCATTTACAGTATATTACTGTATTGAGGATCACTGCATCTCGATTCTACCATCGTATACGAACATGCATACCCGTTTATACGCACAACATTAGTCAACAAAACATTCCCACAATAACAGTTGGTCCGTGCCTTATCCCGAAACAAAACCCGTGTCACTAATTGTTATTAAAGCATTAATAGTAAATACGTGAGAATTGATTTACTGTATATCAATTCACAGCCGCACATTAATAGCAATATGTGAGAACGTAAAATATCGCGATTAACTTTGATCCTCATATTGATATTAATTACCACATATTGCTTTTTATATAAATGCTAATTGCTCAACACCCAAAACTGTACTCATCTTTTAATATTTATTTAAAAATTATCGTTTAAAAATTATTCATTTGTGTATTTATTTATTTATTTACTTCATTATTTATTTATTTGTTTATTAATAAATAAAATTTCTTTTGACGTTTAATGTATTTTCGATTTTCACGACTTCTTGCGTATAGTTTTTGAATGTCTGGCTACGCCCATGAAGAAAGTATCTGGATCTTTTTCAAAGGTGGAATTTACTCATGAATAACGTCGTGTATTCAAGGACAGACTGCGGTAACACTTTCAGATTTCACAGAATAATTAATTTATTGTGGTTTTTAATGGCTTTTTTTACCTCTCTCTTGTTATAATTTATACTTAAAGATCTACCAAGGTATGCAAAGTTAAGCATTATTATTATTATTATTATTATTATTATAATTTAAGTACTACTACTACTAGGTAGTAGTAGTAGCCGCCTTACTACATAGCATAGGGCTACTATTAGTAGTAGTAGTAGCACTATTTTATGGTAATAGTAGCATATCATTAGTCTTAACACATAATAACTACTACCATAAGTCTAGCGCGGCGTGATATATTTTTCAACACAAAACTTTGCTCTTTCATTTTATTAGTTGCGTCTATAGTGTAAAAGCAATTTCACTTATTCAGTCTCATTAACTTTCATTACAGTGTAGTTCGCCAGGTTTATCAACAGAATTACTACTACTACTACTAATAATAATAATAATAATAGTAATAATAATAATAATAATAATGCAGCTATGAATTCTATATGTGACTGAGGTGTTATAGCCTCATTTCTACAATCCTTTGTGAAGCGTGTGTAACACGATATAGTGTTGTGATAGTTTTAATAGAATTTCAGTAATTTAAAAAGATTATAGCCCAGAGTTCCTGTAAGAGTAATATCAGGATATTATTAAATATTATTAAAAGGTTATTAAACAATGACAGAGGGTCGAATGTACGTGAATAGGCGCGTGCGTGTACGCCCAATATCGTGTTATTATTCCTTCGAAACCTTCAAACGAATTTGCTTTCTTTGTTACCGAAGAATTCTTTTTAAGTTCTCAAAATCAGTTGATGAGAACGAAATATGACGGGAAAAATGTTATACAAAGTTTCTCTTCATAAATTAATTGAGCCTTTAAATAAAAGACGCATAATGAGAGTTGTTTCAGCTTTCCCAACCACCGTTACTCTAACACTATTTTGGAGGAGTTTTCTTACGAGAGTTTTACTAGTAAATAAATATTATTCTATATCATAAGTCCTCGAAGGAAACGAGATAACGCATATACTGAAGTCCTAAAAAGAAATTTTATCTGAATTATAGAAACAAAGGATGAACGTAACTTGTCAGGTTTGAAACGTCTGAAGTTATATTCAGCGGAAACGCGCCGTAAACGAGACATGATAATATAATATATACATGGAAAATATCGGGAAAATCGGTTTCTGATTGTAAAAACGATATAAAGACATCGGAATGACTGGACAGGGGAGACTTTGCATCGTGCCTTTCCATAAATAAGCAAAAAAAAAAAATGGTACCTTGAGGACACATATGAACCGCTATATCCCAGCATTCAATGTCGAAAATATTGAATATTCTACCGAAGAAATTGCAAAATCTATAAAATACGCGGGTAATAACATTCAGAAGTCAACTTGATAAATTCCTGAGCCATATCCATGAGAGATTACGAGGGTAGGATGAGAGACGAGTTAATGCCTTCTTTCATCGAATCTCATACACGAAGGAGGATATCGCTTAAAGATCAGTCGCAGACGGGTTCTGTGAAAATTTGTTTAAAAAATAGAAGGAATTCGAAACATGTTCGTCTAGTTTCAATTCCTTTTCAAGAGACTTCGAAAAAGAGCTGAAATTTAAGGCACCAAGTTTTGAAGAATGTCAGAGCATCGGCGACAGCCTTTTGAAGCGATTTCAATACTTTCAAGAACTACAAAGATAATCTGACCCTCCATTTTAGGTTACGACTAAGTAAATTATATTTACAAACACGCCAATAATTTGAACGAGAATTGGAAAATATTTTTATGTTTTTCTTCTCTTCATCAACACTTTCAACTCCGTAAAATAAAAAGAACAAACTCCCCCCCCCCCAAAATCTGAAATTGAGGGTGTGTGTTTGTGTTGTTTCACCTCCTTCACAGTAAAGGTCATACTACGAGTTACCACATCATCTAGTCAAGGAAGACGGTCCCCCATCCAACTACTCTCCAGACCCAATGTCATTTAACTTCATTGGTCGATGGGAAGCTGTGTCGCGACAACAACCACGACGTAACCCAGAATTTTGAGAGAAGAATTTTAAATATAAATAAATTACTGTAAAAGGTATTTTTAAAGTTCATCTTTGTAATAAAATTTACTTTATAATATTGATACACAAAAAATATAATTCTGTAAAAAATATAATTCTGTTAAATATAATTCTGTAATTCTTCGTACCAATTTGTCTCGAATAAATTTAATTCAGCTCTAGACCGATATTCTCCGAATGTTATTTTTAAAATTATTATCAATAGAGACGACTGCTCAAAAGATGTGATAACAACATCGAGGAACTTTTATTTTTTGCCATCCACCTTTTTCTAAATAGGTCGTTCGGAGATTTCCAACATCCAAAATGAGATGTTGATTCATTTAAAAATGTTAAAGTCTGGAATTTGAATATTTGTTTTCTTAATATATTTATTTTTGTATCATTTATTGTTTTAATAACAACAGTCCTTCTGAACTCTGTTTACGAGACCCAGAAATATGTTCCCATTATTTTCGTGGTATTTGTATCGTACTAAATTTAGGATGTCAAAATAACCAATATTTCAGTCCGTATACTTCGAATTTACCAAATAAACTCGATGATATTTAAACGATACAAAATAGTAATAATAATAATAATAATAGACAAAAGTTGGAGTGATGTCATCAGTGACGTCATTGTCATCATTTCGGGGCACAGTGTAGGTACTTAACAGTACCTACGTCAGATGCAACGAAATCTCTATGCGCGTAGAATTTAAATGGGCTTGTCGTGTTTGACAATACTTTTCGGTTTCAACCGCTTTAATTGTTACCGTGTGCGCAGTATGATACAAAAATTAAGAGATTATTAAAGTGTTCATTAAAATTTTATAGAAAAGTGTATAACGTATGACGTATAAATATTTATTGACGTTGCTTAAGTTACTCTGTTTCTACACATTCAGAATATGTACGTATATATTCGTGTGTTATAATTAAATTTGTCATAACTTTATACATTAAAAAATTACAGATAATTATAATTTATTACAGCTGAAGTACCTCATATTACCTAATTCTAGACTGAAGGTTGGTACTATTGCTTTATACGTCATACACAAATTTCAAATTCACCACCTTTAAGCAAAAGAAGAGGAAAAAAAAAAAGAGAAAAAAAATATTTCCTTCGCGAATGGTTTTCGGTTGCCATTGGAACTGATAACGTCGTAATATCAGTAAAGAAGGGGCTCTGCTGTATATAAGAGTATATTTTATAATAATAATATTCGGAGGGACAAAACTTTTGTCACCGATTATACATATATATATATTAACTATGTTTTGAGACCTCGGCTTTATTTCCTTCCACTTTCAAATGTTGTGAATATTACACGAAAAAAGTGTTTCACAAGTTCAAACATTCAACCATTCGAGTGAAGTTTATTACCAGAAAAAAATATATATAAACACGATTAGCGCGGACGTCACGTGCCTGCATTTGGTTTTATTAGTCATTTGGATTGTTTGAAAATAGATGACCATGTAAATATTTTGGCTGTTTTAGCCATATTTTTCTTTTATATTTTGATATGTAAACTTCCAACGTTTATTTATAGGTTAATTTAATATATTTTTTTTTAGAATTGCAAAGAGTACACTCGAGTTATGACAAAAGAATGAAGCATAAAATAAGTTTTAGTCCGCTGAAGAAAGACTAAATGTAAATTCAACGTCTTGAATAGCCTCGAGCCATCACAGTTACATTATCGTTAATTGTTCGGCAAACACTTAAACTGTGAATATTTTCTTTTACGAACTTTATTACAGGGCGGAAAATTTCAAGGGCGAAACGATCTGAGAGTGGAACGTTTCAAGGGCGAAACGTCGTAAGGGTGAAGCGTTTCTAGGGCGAAATTTTTTAAGGGTGAAATATTTCGAGGTCGAAACGTTTTAAGGGATGAACATTTTAAGCGTGAAACGTTTCGAAATTGGAACATTTCTGCGGTGTTCAATCCGCAGAAAAGTTCTATTTCTAAAAATACAAATTTATTTATAGGCGTTTCGGTTCTTTATTTTTATATATAGAAGTTTATTGTATAGACCAAAGATAGAAATTATAGAATTGAAAATTGATGAAACGGATATGGAATAAAAGTGACAAAAGAGGCTTTAATCGGGTGTATCGTATTATTTATGATCGAGTTCGCCTTTGATGTCGACTGCTTTGATCTTTCACGCTCAGTGTTTATTGGCAAACAAAATTACGTAAAAAGTAATTGATGAAATATACTACCTGAAAACTGTATATAGTTCAAGGTTAGTCTTTTGGATTTATTGCCCTGGCTCAAAGGGAGCAGTTAAAGTCATTAAATACCGCTGAAAATAATATGTAAAAGCGTGATTCTAAATGCAGAAAAAATGTAGGATAAATAGAAGAATAATTTCACGTAATTACACACCATAATATTGTGAGTGGAAGGGTAACGTTGAATGAAAATTGGAGCGAGTGTGAAGCCTTCTCCTCATTCAAAGTGTCTATGAAACCCCTTTAAAGGGGGAGGGTCGAACTGGTGGTTTAGATGTCTGTTAGAGATCCCTCCTACAGGTGGGCCGACAGAATTGGTTGAAACTGCCTGAAAAACTGATCTGAGAGATGGAGCTGGCGATGTCGCAGACCCGCGACCAATCCACTTCCCTGGGAATACCTCATTCAGAAAGTCCCTAACTGTTAGTGCATAATGAGCCGGCGCTTCGTCTTGCTGCAGTCATGCATCATGGCTTACGCAAAGTTCGTCAAGTTTTGGTATGAATCAGTTTTGCAACATGATCATATAATGGGCTTGATTGACATTGACATCGAAAAAGTATGGACCAATCACGTTGTGTTAAATTTCTTCAACGTAATGAGGATTTTCTTTTGACCAAATGAAGATGTTTCATGACCGGCTACTGCGCACTTATGGCTGAAAAAAAAACCCTCGGGAAGGACTTGTGAAGATGTGGAGCATTTCTTTGCAACATGTTTTCTCGTTATTCCTGTTACGATCAGTCAACTCATTGACAAATTTATGGTAGCTATCGTATCACCCGTGTTTCGAAGTTTATGTATCCATGTACTCGTTATATAATACGTTCTTCATTGTTGTATGAACTTTGATCTGCCGTTATTAAACCCTGCAAAGAAAAAACCCTATAATATAAGGGGTATAGGGACCATGCAAAGGAAAAAATCTATATTTTAGGGATATAGGGACGTCTCGCCCACCCTGTATTTGATGGATGATCGTAGGTTTCGTTGCCTAAGTAACTTTTAAACCCGTGCCTACACTTATCTTTCCATGGACCCCATGTAAACCATACAATTTAAATAGTTCGGCAGAGCATTTGAATAGTATTCAAGACCCAGTCATATAATGCGAAGGACTTTCTGACAATTATTTTATTAAATTATGAAATCTGACCGAATTTTTAAATGTTTAGTATTTTGTATTTAGACTGTATCTTTTCAGAGAACTTCTTTCCACAAATGCAAATTCAACGCCTAAAATTTTGTCTGAATGGAGCGCGCAATGGAATCCACTTGGAAATAAATCTATAAGAAAATTTTGTGTGTGTGTGTGTGTGTGTTTTTTTATGACCCCAAATCCAGATGATTTCCTCGAATTTCACTCAAAATATACTTCATGTCGATGAAGTACGAGTAAAGTTTACAAATGGGTATAAATACGACCTTGGGTACTATACTCTCCACTGAATATGGTCCAAGTACGAATTCAAGCATTGATTACACTGGTATGCATCAATTTTGCTGTCAAGGGTTTTGTAAGTGATTCTTATATAGGTTTTCCTGCTGATTTCGAATCTGCAATCCGTTTTTCTCAATCAGCTCAGTTTATCCGGCTATGGCCTCATAAGTAAAATAGAATTTTTCGTGATTTTGTCAAAGCGGAATTGGAACAGTAACATCTATCATCACTTGTTTCACTTGTATAATATCTTTTTTACTTTTCAGGCATATAGATAAAATATTTCATAATGAATAGAGCGTGTAAAAATGATCCCAATAGATTCTGCTACATATGTGGGACGGTTACCATGCCAAATAACCAGTCCCAAATCACTAAATTTGTGAAGACAATGTATAGAGCATACTTTGGAATTAAGCTAGGGGACCAGGACAAAAATTTCGCCCCTCATATGTGCTGCAAGACGTGCATTGAAAATTTGAGAAGATGGAGCAAAGGCAGAGCGAAATCTTTGCCTTTTGGAATTCCCATGATTTGGAGAGAAGGAAAGGATCACGTGACAGATTGCTATTTCTGCATGACAAACCTCCAAGGTGGGCTTATAAATTTATTTTTCTTAAATATTTTGAAATCCTCGTATGAAACTTGACATAATATTCACCATAATGTAATATTCACCATATATAGCAAAATATTCACCATAATGGTAATCATACATTTACATATACATATTGTTATAGAAAATACATTTACACATACATATTGTTATACAAGTTACATTTACATATACAATGATTGTATATTTTCTTTCTTTTTCATTCATATTGTCCCCGAAGGAGGGTTCAGCATTCCGATATCTCGAGAGTAAATTTCCTCATATATCTGATGCTAAACTAAATGCTGGGGTTTTTGATGGTCCTCAAATTCGAACTTTGATCAAGGATAGTCAGTTCGAAAACGCAATGACTCCAACTGAGAAGAATGCCTGGCAGGCATTCAAATCAGTTGTCACTGATTTTCTTGGCAAGCGTAGAAGTCCAGAATACGAGTCCGTTGTCGAAAACTTGATGGAAGCTTTCAAAGCTCATGGGTCGCGCATGTCCATAAAAATGCACTTTTTGTGGTCCCACTTGGACTATTTTCCTGAAAATTGCGGGGATTATAGTGAGGAACAGGGTGAACGATTTCACCAAGATATCAAAATAATGGAAGAGAGGTACCAGGGAAACTGGGATATCAATATGCTGGCGGACTATTGCTGGTGTTTGAAGCGAGACGTGCCCGAAGAAAAACACAGACGGAAAGCCAAAAAAACTTCATTCCTTCCTCAATAAACTTTTTTCCATATTCACTGTATGAATAAAAGTATTTATTCACACAATGTTTTCATTTTTCACGAGTGTTCTTATAATATTACTCGTATCTACAGTGTTTAAGCTAAAAAAATCAATAAATTTGGGGATAAAATTGGACTTATAATAAATGGCCAATAGAGAAAAAACCTGACCTGATTGAGGAAAACCAATGTCATTTTCGAATTCAGCATGGTCGAATTATATAATATGAGTTGAAAAAACCCTCACAGTAGACAAAAACATTTCATATGCATACCAGTGTTATTCAGGGGCGTTTCCAGGATTGTAGGAAGGGGGATTTTCCCAATCAAAATTAATTCGCAAAAAGTAATATCACGTCTACACAGTAAGCGCCTAGAAAACTGATCTGTAAAAAATATTTTGTTATTATTTGTTATTTGAATTATCTCTTCAGTAGGAGGGGGAAGTTCCAGGCGACCAAAACCCACCTTGGATACGCCCCTGATTATTCGTATCATGCAAACAGAAACTACAGATAATAATGAATATAAATACAAAACACTTTTCTAAAATCTTTTCCATATTTAGTCATTTATATCCATCTTTGTCTGCAGAGAATTCTAAATCCAATAACCGCAACGAATATTATCTTCATAAAACCAAGAGAAACTCATTTTTCATTGATAAAATTTTATCGACAGTATCCATCAACATTATTTGGTCACATTAAAATTAATGTACTTCTGAAGAGAGCCTGTAATACCTCTGAAAACTATATATACACATACATATGGTTGGATGTTTTTTCATAATTCCATATAAATTTTTGTAAATTTTGTAAAAATCGAATCAGAACCCAAGTAACGTCATCATGGAATGATGTTAGAGCGGAAAATATGACATACGACAGTTTTTTAATAAAAGTATGACAGCTTCAAAATGGCTGGTTGAGAAGAATTTCATTGAAGGAAAAAGGTTGGCAAGAATTTGGTCGTGGCTGTATTATTATCGATTGGTTGTGGTTGAGATGGCGTCAATCGAGGAAGTACTTCTAAAGACCTTTTTCACGAAGTAAAACACGGTTTCTAAAATTTTTAGCATAAATACGGTTAAAGTTCTTCCTCACTGGTTAAAAGTAGAGGAGCAACTTCACCTTAAGAAAATTTAACAAGAAATTCTCGCTACAAGGGAATCAAACCATAGTCTAATACTACAACAAATCACCTCATCTCATGAGGTTTCATCCAAAATGAAAATGTACATTACTATAATGTTAAGAAAGTGGGAAATTTGTAGTATTTTTACTTGGGATGATACGTTGCTATAATAATAATAATAATAATTTTAGAAAGTCCTATATCAGCCTGTCTTTATAAAGGATTTACATTTAATTTCCAATATTCTGAATATTTTTTATTTTCAGTACTGAGTTTCTTAATAATAATTCTAGATAAGAATTTGCAGTACCTATGCTAAGAATACTGTCTTCATTTTTGCTTCTGCCGACGCGTTTCGTTCATATACTTTGAACATCTTCAGAGCTTTATACATAATTTTAAAGTAAAATGGGTTATATATATTTCTTGATTGTAAGTTTGATACAATTTCAAATTAATTTAAGACTATTCGAATAGTCTTAAATTAATTTGAAATTGTATCAAACTTACAATCAAGAAATATATATATAACCCATTTTACTTTAAAATTATGTATAAAGCTCTGAAGATGTTCAAAGTATATGAACGAAACGCGTCGGCAGAAGCAAAAATGAAGACAGTATTCTTAGCATACTGCAAATTCTTATCTAGAATTATTATTAAGAAACTCAGTACTGAAAATAAAAAAATATTCAGAATATTGGAAATTAAATGTAATTAATAATAACAAGGTTACCTGACCCGGCTTTGCCCGGGTTAAGGTTAGGTACCCCCCGGGTACCTAACCCCTAACGGGCATAACCCCGTCCCCCATGGCTAAACTACAGAAAAGAACGCAGCCGTGAAAATTTTGAGCTTCACATTGTGTCAAGATTTCTGAATCTAACCCCCTCCCCCATTACCCCACCCCTCCCCATTACCCCACCCCTCCCCATTACCCCACCCATCCCCCATTACTGCCCGGGATAAATTTCACAGACAAACAGACAGGCTAAACTACAGAAAAGAACGCAGCCGTGAAAATTGGTTGAAAATTTTGAGCTTCAGTGTCAAGATTTCTGAATCTGATCATTTCTGAATTTTTTCTCACAATTTTTTCTCACAATTTCTGAAAGTGTGACGGACAGACGGACAGACAGACGGACAGACGGACAGCTCTCTTATTATAGTATAGATTATAATAATAATAATTAAGGTTTCCAAGAAACCGGGGGTCGTGATGACGTAATGTTTGTTTACTGAAAAGTGACAATGAAAGTTACTTTAGTTAAATGAAATAAAATCCCATTTTTGTCAATAATAATAATAATAATAATAAATGAATAGAGGGTGGCCGCGACTTTCAGTAGAAAATATGACGTGATGTATCCTCTCATGTTACCAATTTCATAGCAACGACTCAGCTTTAGCTTTTTCTGTAAGATTTATCTGTTCCACTAGTTATATATGCTACCATGAAACCTCATGAGTGAGATTCCCACTATTACTTTGTAATTTGGAATATTCAAATGGTGGGCGTTACGAACTAATTTTGGTATGAAATTTATGAATGAAAATAGGGCTTATAAGATGACGTGTTATATTGAACTATGATCAAACAATCAGTATTTTAGTTTTTCTTATTCTTTGCTCTCGGGGCCCGGAGAGTTCGGCTGAATTACCCTTATGTGAGGAGAAATATATATATATATACACACTAACGGAGCGACCCGGCGTTGCCGGGTGGATGTTGAACGCTAGATATGAAATGAAAATGAAATGTAAATGAAAATGTTTATTGGCAGACTATACTCCATATGACAAATATTATTAATACAATGACAGTTCACATACTAATGTTAGAAATATATACAACTGATTAGAAATAATACAGTAATGTCGAAGTTAAGTGGAGCTACAGACAGACGTTTTCGAACCAAGAATTCCATAGCTTAGGCCTTAGAGGACAAACGGCAGGACTCATGGATAGCTTGGATAATCGGGTGGGTTGATTTTTTAATTCTCTGCATTAGACTTTATTGAGCACGTCTTGTTACCTCCGGGAAGCTTGGGACATTGCCGGTAGCAAACATTTGCGAAGCTGAGCATCTCGGGGGTAATTTATGTAAGAGTCTAAAAGACCTGTTGTACAGCAAATTTAGGGTTCTGCCAGAACCTTTTTTATAATTCACCCAGAGTTGCTGCTCGTATATATTACTGCAGAAATTACGAAAGAGAGTGTCTTTAGCTTCACTTGTACAGAACCGAAAGTTCCTTATAGTAATATTCGCTTTAGCACAAAGGCTTCGAGATTGTTTTTTTATATCCGAGTAATAGTTTGACCCAAATATTTAAATTCATGTACTTCCTCAATTACTTCACCTTTCATTTTAAACCTAATATCAGCTGACTGCTTACAGCTTTTAGGATGAAATTGCATAACCTTAGTTTTTGTAACATTAAAAAGAATATCATGTTTCTGCGAATACACTTCGCAGACTTTTAGTAGCCGATCCAGACCTTTAACAGAGGGACTTATTAACACCATATCATTGGCATAAACTAAGTTATTTATCCTTGTTATCTATACAACATCGCACTGTTGCCTCATTAAGTGAAGCAATTAATCCGTCAATATACACATTAAACAGCATAGGGGAGAGCAAGGAGCCTTGTCTCACCCCGCAAGAGGAGCCAAAACACTCGGATAGTACACTGCCCCACCTAAAAGATTGGTGGGAATACCGAAATTTTAATAAATTTAATATGTAGGCTACATGGGAACCTTCCTGTCTTCTAGTTTTTTAAATAAAATATTGTGGTTCACCCTATCATATGCCTTACTTATATCTAGGAAACAGCTATAACTAGTTGAATTACTATCGATGTATTTAGATATTGTTTCTTTAAATACATAGATACACAGGCCAGTTGAGTGGAACCTTTTAAAACCAAACTTATTAGATGTCCATAGGAAATCATTAATCAGAGTAACAGGAGTTTTTCTAGTAGTTTCGAGAAGCAGGAAGCGACAGCAATAGGCATGTAATTATTGCTGGACAGAATGTCTCCGTACTTATTTTTGACCAGGGGCAAGATATATACCCTCATGAACTCTGCAGGGATATAGCTATGAGCAAGCATGGCTGATAAGAGCAATGATATATGCAGACATACTAAGTCACTGGCATATTTTAAGTGCTCATTCGATAAATCATCTACCCCTGACGCAGAACCAGTCTTTAACTCTTTAATTAACCGCTTTACTTCAGGAACAGAATATCAAAGTGTTTTCCCTTGTCCCTCCCACAGTCGTTTTGCTGCAATCTATCTTAAGATTATCCCTACTCACACTGTTAAGAATGTTAGAGTAGTGGTTTTTCCACAGCTTTGCAATTTCATCCTACCCCGACACCCCATCGATTGTCGGAGGGAGGACATTTTTGACACCCGTTTGATTCTTAAAAAATTTCCAAAATTTGTTATTATCGTTATTTATGCGAGCTTCACAGGCTTTTGATGCTCGAATAGACTCTTCCTGTTTACATCGCCTTATACTGACCCCTACTTCTACACATATTCATGTATACTGGTCCTAATCTGGGTCTACCATGAAAGCACCACAAATCATAGGCGTCTTTCGATATATATATAAATATATAGGTTGTGCACCTGGGTGTTGAATGCCCGGTTAGGTCAACTGTACGCCCTTGATGATTGGTTAGGTTAAGTCGTGATATTTTCGTTAGCTTTAGGTCCAAAATGGAAGCAGTTACAAACATGAAACTTCACACACATATAGATTAGGTCCCGAGGTTGTGCACCTCGGTGTTGAATGCCCGGTTAGGTTAATTGAATGCCCGGTTAGGTCAACTGTACGTCCTTGATGATTGGTTAGGTTAAGTGATATATTCGTTAGCTTTAACGAAAATATCACGACTCAACCTAACCAGTCGTCAATGGCGTACAATTAACCTAACCGGGCATTCAATTAACCTACCCGGGTATTCAATTAATCTAATCGGGTATTCAGTTGACCTAACCGGGCATTTAATTAACCTAATCTTATTATAGATTACTAGTACAGTTCCCGTCACTTCGCTGACGGTTAGACAGGCTAAACTACAAAAAAAAAAACCCAGCCATGAAAATTTTGAGCTTCACATTGTGTCAACATTTCTGAATCTGGTATCTCCCAAAACCTCCTCACCCCCATTCATGCAACTTGGGGGCTAACCCCTCGCCCATTACCCCCACCCCTCCCCATTACCACACCCATCCCCCATTACCCCCACCCCCACCCTTCCGCCCACCCCAACCCTTCCCCCCACTCCCACCCTTCCCCCCACCCTCACCCTTCCCCCATTGCTAAACTACAGAAAAGAACACAGTCATGAAAATCTTGAGCTTCACATTGCCGCCCGTAATACAATTTCTGAATTTTTTTTACAATTTCTGAATTTTTTTCTCACAATTTTTTCTCACAATTTCTGAAAGTGTGACGGACAGACAGACGGACGGACAGCTCTCTTATTATAGTATAGACTAGTACAGTTCCCGTCACTTCGCTGACGGTTAGACAGGCTAAACTACAAAAAAAGAACCCAGCCGTGAAAATTTTGAGCTTCACATTGTGTCAACATTTCTGAATCTGGTATCTCCCAAAACCTCCTCACCCCCATTCATACAACTTGGGGGCTAACCCCCTCCCCCATTACCCCCACCCCTCCCCATTACCCCCACCCCTCCCCATTACCACACCCATCCCCCATTACCCCCACCCCAACCCTTCCCCCCACTCCCACCCTTCCCCCATTGCTAAACTACATAAAAGAACACAGTCATGAAAATCTTGAGCTTCACATTGCCGCCCGTAATACAATTTCTGAATTTTTTTTACAATTTCTGAATTTTTTTCTCACAATTTTTTCTCACAATTTCTGAAAGTGTGACGGACGGACAGACAGACAGACAGACGGACGGACAGCTCTCTTATTATAGTATAGATTATTACGAGCGGCAATGTGAAGCTCAAGAGTTTCATGACTGTTCTTTTCTATACTTTTATTGACCAAATAATTAGTCATGAAAATCGTAAGATTCAGAAATCTTGACACAATGTGAAGCTCAAAATTTTCACGGCTGCCTTCTTTTCTGTAGTTTAATCGCGGTGCTGGGGCCTTCAGGCCCAGTAATTTTAATTATTTAATTTATTAACACCCAGGTGCACAACCTGGGGACCTAATCAATATGTGTGTGAAGTTTCACGTTTGTAACTGCTTTCATTTTGGAGTTATGGCTGAAACACACACACACACACACACACACACACACACACACGTCCTTTTATTATATATATATATCAGTAAAGTCCGGTCGTGAAACTCAGATATAGGGAGTCAGTGTATAATAATTGCTCTATAAATAATGGTGAAGGATAACGAACCCCAAGTGGGAGGAGAGTATGTGAGCCATTTCTGTTCTCTGTACTTGGAAACATATGGAAATTATTGTCTCTAAATTTATAGAAATCTATAAACAACCGTGCAATCCTTTATCAGACTGCGAAACTTTTAGGAGTTTAATTAATGCCTTCAGTGTATAAGAATATTATGAGATTTATTGTTATGCTACATATAAACTTATACTTATTTTGCGAAGATAATGTTATTTATAACAATTGATTGTAACTTTATGTAAATTGTATTCTTTTTCTGATTAAAGTTTTTTAATTTTGAATTTTAACAAAAGATTCATTGCTTTTAATGCACAGCCCCCATCATTTATCGTAATTCCTCCCCTTGTTATATCATACTGGGCAATTTTTCGAGGAGTTGTGTGTTATGGTGTACCAAACGCCTTCTGAAAGAAAAATAGTATAGTGTCCATGTACTTTTTAAATAGTCGTTACTAAAATAATATACCGTAAAGTATTAAAGTAGAAATATTTACAGGAAAGTACTGACTATTTTTATTTTTTAATAACTTTTTATATGTAAATCTCAATAACCATTTTATGTTAATAAAGTATACACTTTGGAGACATTTTTTAAGCAAACAACGTTCAGTATGATCACCATTGACCGTTATCATCTGATTTAAACGTGCTCTGAAAATTTGACATTATAGAAGAAGAACTATTCAACAGAACCTGATGAAATTTGGCACACACAGAGAAACGTTTTTCTATATACAGTAGAAATTTCGATCACCTACATCCCATAGGTACGATGTTCTCAGGTGATGAATGCAAGACAGTTTTAAAACATATTCTTTTGGAAAAATTGAGTGAGGGGTAATTGAAACTGACGGGTTAGTAAATGAGTATTTTACGTTCAGTCATGTTCAACTTTTAGAGTTCTAAAGACATGTCACTTGTCCATATAATTAAAATAGACAGTGTTCTATGAGCTGTAATTAAAAAAATGGACACCGTGTGGGGTCTCCTTCAAAACGAAATGCGTCATAAACGGCGTATACTGTAGCACAGACATGCTATATTTTTTTCTGAAAGTAGAGGAGCATACCTAAAATTTCTTGGGAACAGAGTTTACGATTGATTTTTTAGCCAAATTTTTTCGTACTTTGATGGGATACCCTGGGATCAAATTATGGAGTTTGGGCAAACTGACAATCATTCAAAAGACCATTTTTTCTAAGCATTCCTGTGGAACTGAATTTCATTACGATCTGTTGAAAAGCGGAATTTTAGCATATTACCACTAATACTGAGAATACTATTAATAACAGCAATATTTTGAGGTAATTGTATTAGTTTGCGTTTCAAGGAGAATTTTTTACTCGTACTTCTGCACTTTTACTCGAGCGTGCATTATTTTCCAAGTTGGTAGCTATGGTCAAAATAAAGATGGGAATCAGCAGGTTCAAATAAATTCCAGAGAACAGTATATTGGCAACATTCTCCAAGTTTCATGAAGATCTAATGAAAAGCGAAGACTGTATGTCGCTGTGATCAAAGAACAGAAAAATAATAAGAGTAATAATTTGAGCAAATCCAGTGAGATTTTTTCTTCGCAAAAATCTTAATTACATACCTTGTCATTACGCGAATCTTCTTTATGTCTATAAAGTGATAAAATTATTTATCATTAATTAATTGTAATTAGTGTGTAGAAGGAAGGGAACAGATAAAGAAGGTTGGAATGGAAATAGGTGAAACGAGCAGGGATATTATGGTTTGTACGATTTGATGAATTTATCTTTCAATTTTTCTGGAAACCTTTCAGCGCGTTAGATTCTTTCGTCTCTTGATCGAGGTTGTTCAATCTAGAGGTTGGATCCAGTGGAGAATAAAGATCTACAGTAGTTGCAGTCTAGCGCAGAGGTCCTCAACCTTTCGGCATTGAAGGACAACTTAGGAATATAATACATTTAATATATTTCCTGTTTTATAAATTTAATTTATTCGAAAAAAAAAAAGCAAGTTTAAAAAAAGTTTTTATGGCTTGTGTAATAAAGATTATAAGATGATGTTCCTGCTCGCATACAGTTATCATGGTGTTCATCCGTTAATCTGGTTCTTTGTTTTGATTTTATATATTTCATACTAAAACAAAATGATACACAAAGTTGATCCAAAGCAAGAATTCAACCGGAAGGCAGCATTTCCTAGAAGAGGATATTTCTCTTTGTTAAAACAAGATTCCAAAAGTTTTCATCTTTTGCATAACTTTTCATTACAATATCATTTTAAGTATTCACAATTTCAAGCTCAAGTTCTTCTATTTTAGCTTGGGAAACTTTTGCTAAGGAAGCTCCCATTTCAGAGACGTCGACTATTTTATATGGATTTATCAAAACTCCCCAACTGGAGTAATTAAGTTAAACTCTTGAAATCTTTTCGTAAATTCTTGTGCAAGCTTTCCGAAGTGGCACATGAAAGGTTGTGCATCAAATTCCAAAGTACTGGGTGATCCAGATAAATGGGACCCATAAAAAAAAGCCAAATATTCTTAATATTTAATTCCTTTCATAAAAACTATATATCATTCGAAAGAGTAGAGTTACAAGTTTATTATGAAATATTTATTTTTTAAAAATGACTCCTTTCAAATGTGCTCCATTAGTTGCCAAGCATTCCAGTGTTCTCGCTTGTAAGTTCTGCTTCACTTTTGCAAGAGTGTGCGATGGTATGGCCTGTACCTGTATCTCATTTGTGATGGCGGCCTTCAATTCTTGCAAGGTCGTTGGGTTATTTCTGTAGACCCTACTCTTTAAATATCCCCAGAGATAATAATCTAAGGGAGAAAAATCCGGAGACCTTGCGGGCCATTCAACGTCTCCAAATCTTGAGATTAACTCGCCTGGAAACGTTTGACGCAAAACTGCCATGCAGTTCCTCGTGGTATGGCAGGTAGCTCCGTCTTGTTGGAACCAGTGGTTTTCTAGACAAAGATCTCTTAATTTAGGAATAAGGAAATCAGTCAACATTTTTTCGTAGCGATCACCATTTACAGTGACCGTGTTTCCGGTGGAATCCTCGAAAAAGTACGGCCCTATGATCTGAGATGCAGTAAGACCACACCAAACAGTTACACGCTGACTATGCAACGGGACTTCAGTAATATTCAATGGATTTTCTGTTGCCCAGAAACGACAATTTTGTTTTTTACAGTTCCATTCAAGTGAAAATGGGCTTCGTCTGACATAATCAAAGTTGCTAGAAAATTGGTGGTGTCATTTACCTTCTGTTGGATCCATTGACAGAATTGTCGTCTTCGTGCGAAATCTCCATCGTTTAGTTGTTGCACTGTTTGAATTTTATATGGAAAGAGCATTAAATTTTGCTTGAATATACGGTGTGTTGTTGTTCCATATCCAACTCCTAACAGCTGAGAAGCACGTCTGATGCTTATGTTAGGATTATCCTGTACAATTTCATGAGTTCTGTTAATGATCTCGTCTATCCTTGCTGTGCGCACTCTTCCAGTTGGTTTTCTTTTTCCAATGCTGCCAGTTAGGGAAAAATTTCTGACACACCGACGGATTACTTTCTTAGAAGGTGATTTTGACATCTGAAAATTTGTCTTGAAAGATCTTTGAGCTGAAACTACACTTCTTCCATGCTCATAATATTGCTCAGTTATGAAACGCAGCTGTTCCACAGTCCATGCAGTCATCTTGAAGGGTTAGTTTTAACTAACACATTTATTTTGTTTTGTATCTTGTCTTGTATTGTCAAAACCTATACAATCCTGTACAAACTTGTAACTATCCTCTTTCGAATGATGTGTATGATTTTATAAAAGGACTTATACTTTAAGAGTTACAGGGGTTTCTTTTGGGTCCCATTTCTCTGGATCACCCTTTATTTTTATCAAGTTTTTAGTAGTTTTCAATAAATTCGGAAAGTGCACAAGGGATTTTTCTAGCCAAGTCATTTTTCCACAAAGTTAGTTTACATTTGAATGAATTTACTGAACTAATCATATCAGCAACGTGTTTACTTTAACTTGTAGCTCCAAATTTAAAATGTTCAGCTCCTGAGTTAAATCTGCAAAAAACACTAAGTCCATTATCCAAAACTGCTCATTTAGTTGATGATAATGTTCGCTTCTAGATTCCAAGAAAAAATCTGGATCTCCGGCACGAGTTCTATAAATCTTGGAAGAATTTTACCCTTATTCAACAACCTTACTTCTGTGTGTAGTATACTGTGAGCTCTTTAATTAAAATCAGCACCAATTTCTTCTAAGAGAGCTTTAAATAGTTGGTGTTGTAGGGATGATGCACGAATCGAGTTCACTATCTTAGTTACTAAACTCGTAATACGTCGAAAATTAATCACTTTAGAACACAGAACTTCCTGATATATAATGCAGTGGTAATTAACAAATGCAGGAAAGGAATTATCTTTTTTGCAGAGCCCTATAAAACCATTATTGCAGCCTATCATTGCAGGTGCCCCATCAGTAGTTATAGATACAAGCTTTTGCAGGGGGGTGTTGTTTTCTGAAACATAATTTTTAAATGCTCTGTAAATATCTTCTCTTGTTTTGCCTTTCAGTGGAAGTATTTATAATTGTTTTGCCTTTCATTGGAATTATTTATAATAACTTCCTTTTTTGAATTATTGAAAACACCATCTTTACGACTATAAGTAGTTGGGTTGTATCAGTTACGTTTATTGATTCATCTCGTTGTAGGGAAAGTATTCACATTTTTTCAAGTCATTCATTAACTGAACTTGAATGTTCTATGCAATGCACTCTGTTCTCCTTGATACGCTGCTATTAGACAATTGTAAAACTTTTAAGGACGAAATGATTGCTGGCTTATTAAAACCCTCAAAATGTGGTGTTTAATAAAATTGCAAACATAAATAATATCAATAATTATTTTGATGGTATGACTCAGTCTAAGAATGTGGAAATACGGTGCCTTAAAAGGTTTCGAATTTTATTGATAATTTTGTATTTTACTTGAAAGGACCACTTTGGGACTAATAATATTTACGTCTCCCTCTAGGCCAAGTAACGCTGGTTCGATTGCATTAGTCTACCGAGATAACAAATTGTGCGAAGTTGAATAAGACAAGTTATATTAAAGTCCTTGAATGAGTAGTTGTACTCGATGTTAACGAGTGTACCAAATAACTCAAGAATTAATTCACCAGCGATATTAGAGTGGCCACGGTGTAGATAGGCCACTAATAATAACGTAATTGGGCAAGTTCATCCTGAATTAGTTCCTAGCCACATAAACTGTTAATTGTGTTACTACTCTTTAGTTTGTTAGTGGTATTATCAGCTTTGCTAAGATAGGCTACAAGGCTTTCTGCGAGTAATCGTAGTTCTCAGTGGTTATTGACCAGTAACTAATTCTGAATCGGAATAATGAGTTTGAGAATTAAATTTGTAAAAGCATCTATCTTCCTCCATTGCTAGCAAAGAGTCATTTGTGAACATGGTGCCTCCCACAATGGATTGCGGAGAAGCCATGGTGCACGGACTAATCAGCAGTCGAGGAATTTTCGTTCTTCCCGCGCGCTATATTTCTTCTGAATTGGGGCTTATATTTTATAAAAAATCGAGTACTTGGAGAACAGTTGATTGTTGTGACGTCAGCTCGCCTTTGAAAAGATATGGATGCTAGCGACTGTTTGAATATATTACATATACACGTATACTATTACAATTTTTAAGAATTTGTCGTAAGAAATTTACGACAAAAGGTTTAGTGAAATTTTGGAGAGCAAAGAGGTTGAAATTAATTAAATTCACGACCTTGTGCTAGAACTGCTTAATAATATGTAGGTATCCCACGCGGGCACCTATAAAGTGCTAAACGAGCATCATGGCGACCGCGGACACTAGGTTGACAACCCCTGGTTTAGAGTGAAATTTGGTTGTCTGATGTATGTGTTTGATTGTCTTATGTTGAAGCGGTGTTAGGTTTGGGAAGCAAATATTTTGTTTTGGATGATTTCTGAACCACTATTAGTGACGATTTGATACATATAAGAGGCATTGTTTAGTTTGTAGATTTTTAGTGGTTTATAATTCTTAAATCGTGAAACATTATATGTCAATACTTTCATTATGTTTGCTCGACTTATAGATTTTCCTAATTATTCTTTTTTTTGGCATTACCGCCACTTACTGCATAAAATACTGCATAAAAAAATACCATAATAAATACCGTTAATGCGGTATTGCAAGTCTGGATATATCAGTGTATTATATCGATCGAAAGACTTGTTTTGGGAGTACTGCACCTCCTTTTGTAATTATGTATGAGACTTTAGTTAATATCTTCTACAGATCTTCGATGTACTCTGAATGACAGGTTTGCGTCGAGGGCAATGCTCAGAAGTTTGGACAATTGCACTCTTGTCACAGGAATTGAATTTATGTTTAGATTTAAAGGGGGGGGACAACGTTTTCTTTTTTGTGACGAATATATAAGCTTATACATAAAAATATACCAATATATACAAATATACTTAAGGGTAGCTTGCTGTCGTTAAGCTATACATATATTCTTTGGAGTTGGTAGTTATTTGGAGTGGCAATAAGTCCTTGTTTGAAGTAATGATTGTCGTGTTATCTGCGTACTGGTAACAGAACAAATTAGTCAGTGATCAGTGGAAGTCATTTATGTAAAAGAGCAATAAGATAGATGCCAGAATGCTCCCTTGAGGAACTCAGCGAGATATGGATCTTGTCTGTAACGCATGAGATTCCTGTGCTATTATAAAATGGGTCCTATTACTCAAATATAAGCAAAACTATCAACTTGGGGGATAGCCCCCTGAAGCCGTAATATTCAAGTTTTTTGAAGAGTGTCATGAGACACTGACAAAGGCTTCAACTAGATCAATTATAGAATGATTTATCGCATTCTTTTTTTAGTTCAGATTGCTATAAAGTTCTACTAATATGTTTCGTTAACGTGTTTTCGTAGAAAGCCAAATTGCTGTTTGTGTATGATTTTGTGTTTAAGATAATTTTAATTATTTAATTATATGTCACTCTCGTATAGTTTACTGATGGTTCGAAGGACGGAGACGAGTCTAGTTTGAGGGGGGAAGATTTCTCACTTGATTTAAAAATAGGACATAGTTTAGCTCTGTTAAGGCAATCTGTGAAAGTACCGCTTTGAATGGAGAGGTTAATTAGTTTTGCGAGTTTGTAGCGCAATTAAATTCGCGCATTCTTTATAAATTCTGTTTGTGATTGTATCTAGCCTCTACATTTTCTGTTTTGCAACTGTTTTATAGCTGTTATTAAATCGCATGTCGTAGTAGGTGACAAGAAGAGTGTGGAAGGGGAGGCCGTAGGTACGTATCGAAGGACCGCGCTGTTCAAAGGACATAAGAGGCGAGTTTGGTTCCCACTTCAGTGAAAAATTTGTTGAAAACGTTTAAAATACTCGTTGTGTGTGTAATGGTTTCATTAATTATTAGTTATTAGTTTTTCGGGTGTAAAGTTTTTTTTTATTAATCTCTCTTAATTCTTCGAATTTTAATGAGTTAAGTTTGTTTCAATAGTGAACGTATAATTCTTGTGGGCCTAAACCTCCCTTCACATTTTTTGTATATTTTATGATTTGTTTAATCTAATGGATGTTTTTAGACCTGGAGTCAACCATGGGTTGTTTATTCTAGCAGTTTTAGGAAAATGTTTGTCAATGATGAGGTAACATTCATTAAAAGCGGCCCATAAGGTTTCCTGAAATTTTCAAATTTGATATTTTTATCTATACGTAGGTGATCGGTGAAGTCAAAACGTGCTGTGCGTAACTTTGCTTTGTATTTATTTATCTGATGATTATGCTTTGCGCTTCTGAATTTAATATTTATGTATCTTAGGTTGTTGGTCTTTGTTTTGGTTGTAATATAACTTGGGAAGTGGTCAGTTATCAGTTATGCCTGCGAGAAGTATCACCGTATCACTCGCGTATAGTGGGACCGTATGTGGTCGATAAGATATGATTTGGTCGGGTCAATGGGGGTCGTGTCGGTCTGGCTATATAGGTCACGTAACCTTGGCTAATTATTATCAAATTCCATAATGATTTGACAGTACAGTGAGTACAGTGTGTCCGTATTTTCATTAAATCCGTTTTAAAGTCCCGGCGACGAAAGCGCGCGAGCTCCTTAGAGACTAATGTTTGATTAGATCCTGCAAGTTGATTATATAGTTAATTATGCTCCCGCTAGGTGGTCTTTGCGTTGTCAATATGTTAAGAGTGGTTGTGTTGGAAGTAAGATTTACCGCGCATGTTTCGATGCGAGCCGTTATAGTACAGAGGGAGTCCATTTTTGCGCATTTTATGGTATTTTTACATAAATTTTAATACCGCCTCCTCTTCTGTCTTCAGGGAAAATGTCCAAAAAGGTACATAGCCTTTCAGGACAGTGTTCCGCAACTGGGATCCGCAGAAAAAATCTGAAGTACGCGTCGTTCCTCCCGTAGTGAAAACTGCATGACTGCGCAATTTAGGGCGTTTCAAAAATGACTCGCTCTCATATCAGAATTTGCGCTGTCCATATTCCCATTACCAATAGTAGCAATAAAAAAAAAATGAGCTCTTAATATGAAGGTGAAGGGGTGGTCCATCGGGGAGGCGACGGTATTCAATGGCTAATTTAGTATATTTTGACATTATTTAGTGTATTTCTTTTGCTTGATTTATTTATGGATGGATTTAATTGATTATTAATTAGCATATTTATTTTGCAGTTTTCAGACTGTGATCCTTCATTAATAAGTAAGCACAACACGGACTTGAGAGCTGATACTGCTTAGTAATCATAATACCCCCACCCCCCCCCCACCCCCCACCTCATGAACGACCGCTTCCCCTTCATATTAAAAGCTCAATTTCTTTTTGGTATTTACTGATATTAGTGTTAATGGGAATATGGACAGTGCAAGTTCTGATATGAGAGCGAGTCATTTTTGAAACATCCACAAATGCACATTGACAAAAAAAGAGAGAGGTCAGACTGAATATTCAACTGTATATTTTTTATTAAACAGAGATATAGACAGTGCATTTATAGTCGAAGTTATAAGTCCTCCTTTATTGTTCATATAACCAAAGAGAAATAATAAAAATACCAAGTAAAATTATTTTTTAGCCTTATTGTATATATATATATTAGTGATGTAGGTCACCTCCGCATCCGCATCCGCGGAACATCCGCACATTTTCTCGCATCCGCATCCGCATCCGCACTTTGGACTGCGGATGTCGTGCGGATGTGGACCGTTGAGATAAAACGTCATTAATAAGCGGAAATTATCAAATTCTACTATATTAATAGAACTAGTTCATTGTGCGCAAAAGTGATGCAAGCGACAAGATGAGAGGCTGTTCTTGTATGAAGTTACTCTCTTGCAACCTACTTAGATCCACGTTACAAAGCTAAGTTATTTTCACCTAGTACATTAGAACGAGTTAAATCATCACTTGGCAAAGCAGTTGAAGAGCTTCAATCTCTTGAATCTGTCGCTTCGCCACCCACCAAAAGAATAAAAGTTTCAGTGACAGAACCAACACCTTCAACAAGCAAATCTATCACAGAATCTGTCTCTCAATTTCTTGAGTCAAGTAGCAATGACGAGACCTACGCGATGTCAAAAGATGTAGTAAAAATGATCGAGAGCTATCACCAAGAAAAACGCCTGGCTGCATGTGACAATCCTATTAGTTGGTGGAAAAATAAGCAGAATATCTATCCATACTTGAGTAAACTTGCGAGGAAACATTTAGCCTGTCCTCCAACAAACGTACCAAGCGAGAGATTATTTAGCAGTGCTGGATTAATATATGATGAAAAGAGAAACAGACTGGCAGCAGAAAAGGCAGAAAAATTAATGTTCCTTAAGCATAACCTTCCTATAATTAAGTTTGAACATTAAACGATGAACATCTTAGTTTACTTTATTTTAATTACTCATTTATAAATATGCCTAATAAAACTTTAAACTTAATATAAATAGTTATCAAGCTAATTAAAGATCTCTTTCTATAAGGGTGGAGGTTGGGGAAAGAGGTCGGTGGGGTGCATTTGAGTTGGGTTCACGTCCCGCATCCTGGTAACACAATTATGGTTTCTAATTGTGGCTGAAACTCAACAAAATATAACGAATTTATTTGCAGACGAATTCACTAATTGATTTCTATATTAGTTAGATGCTTGATATTATTTTATATGTTCAGAGAAAAGTACAGCAATTATTGTACAATTAATCAATTATACTACATTATAGCTACAGCTCTCTCTCTATATAATAACTTATTATATACGTTAAACACAACAAATCTCGAATATATCCTAAAAAATAACGAAAATGTAGACATCCGCATCCGCATCCGCGGATGTTGAAATCAAACATCCTCATCCGCATCCGCATCCGCGGATGTGAAAAAAATGACATCCGCTACATCACTATATATATAAAACGCTGAGCGTTAGGCCGTTTTCATTTATATTAAAAAGTCGACAATGCGTGTGTGTAGGGTGAAGAGTTTTTGTAACGGACGTTGTATGAAAGTTTTTGCAAATATGATAACGTGAAAATCTTTTTTAATGAATGCAAAAAACCACTTTTCTACGTGAAGGTCAAATTCGAAGAGGATGCCAGTGGGCATCGAAACTGTTGTGGAAATAAACTCTGTCTATTTGAGTGAGTTTTTATTATCTTTTTTAGTGAATGCGTCTTTGAAGTAATGATGTTTAGCAAGAATTCTAATGTTATGATTCAACAGTGATAAGTGCCTTTCATCAAGCTTTGACTCGAGGTCGCTCAAAAATAAGTGCTGAAAAATTTTTACGGAAAAAATATTGTATTTATAAAATTGTTCGACTCATGAGGATGATCACGTGAACGTAAGATTTTTAAAAAACTGAGAATATATATATATATATATATATATATATAATATAATATATATATATATATATATATATTATATATATATATATATATAAAGGAGAAGTAACAGTAAAAACATTTGAGGGAAATGAAAGAAACTATATGAATAGCTCATTGGCACCGTGTATGCCGAAACGTCAGATTTATTAATAGCTGAGTGATTGAATAAAACATTAATAATAATAATAATAATAATAATAATGACAAAATAAAATAAATATTAAGTGTATGGGTTAAATTACTAAGAGACACTTTCGTACGCCAAAGTATACATATATATTCGTATATGTAGTCTGGTAAAAATGTTTATAATTATGACAGAAACAGTTGTAAGGAGTAAGACGCAAGAGAAACACCGTACACAAATAAAATTTGTTAGTATATAATTCGTACAGGGTGGCCACAATATGCGAGTGTAAATTTAGGAAAAGATTCCGGAATGATTTTCAAAGCGATTAAATAAAAATAAATAAATCATAATGGTAGTTTATTACGAGAATGAAGGACACAGAGGAACGATACATACATGTACGTATAAATATCTAGAATTACGAACGTACATCGAGAATATGCTTATAAGTACAAGTTTTTTTTATGTGTCATTCTTTTTCCTTTTTCATTTTCTAAATTATCTTCTGGGAAATTTAATGATGATAATGATAAGTTTTATTGGCAGGATATAAATCCCATAACATAGTACAATATCTATGAAGGTAATAAATGATAAGATAAATCAAATAATAATACATTTAAAAACAAACTAAAAATTTTGACTAAAAGAAATAAAAAAATAAGACACGTACTGAAACAAGTAATAATAATAATAATAATAATAAACTACCCACTGCTAAGACTACAGAAATGATGATAAGGATAATGACAATAATGTGGTTTATTGACAGGAGACAGATCCCACCCCCTTAAAAAAAAAAGGTACGGTATTCATCAAGGTAATCATTGATACGACTAATTAAACACCAATTTTAAAACCAAAACCCAAAAAAAGGACTATGGTAATAAAGAAATAACAATGATTACACTGTTCAACAACACCTTGTTTTTTCTCAGATAATAATAGTTGTTTCCTTTACATTTTTTATCTCTGATTACGAAAATTATAACGAAATTTTACTATCACGTCAGGTTTTCAAGAAATTTGGGGTTCAATTCTTGACCACATTTGTATATAGATGATAAGTTGAACAAATTATTACAACTGCATCTACCCACAAAGCTGAGAGTATCCCAGCAGAAAATGTTTTAGCTAATGTAGGATGATGTAATTTCTGCTCCTGAGACGTTCAAACCTACTTTTTTGTTACAGCCAGTGGCGTATTAAGGATTTTTGGGCCCCTCAATATGACAAATCTTCGAGTCATGTAAATTAATAAAACCATTATTTCTAAACCAAATAATGCAAGTTTTATATATATACCAAGCTGCTACAATTACACCAAGCCAATTACACAACTACCAGTCCACTACTAATCTACAAAATTTGATCACAAAATCATCCACCACCAGTCCACAAAAGTTTTTGCGCTGCTTCATATCACTAAATTTTCCAATCACAAGCGCATTATTTAAATTCTGCAAAATATCGTTTTCTACGCATAACAATGACGGACTTTGCAATATCTTTTGGGTTAGCATTTGACGTTTAACATTTTTAATCATGCTCAAATGAGAAAAAGAACGCTCCCTAGTTGCATTTGACGCCATCAAACACAAACAAATGCGATAAGCAATGAAAGTACTTGGGAAAACAGCCCTCAAGTTGTGAATTTCCTGTAGTACTCCGAATGGGCGAGTGTCAGACACAAAGCGTTTTGTTTGACAAACAATACAAAATGCTGAAACTCAAATGGAAAGCTGTCCTCAAAATCATTTGGGTAATGACTAGCCAGATTTTTTTATGCTTTTGATGCTTCCTCTGAAGGTAACTGAGAGATATTGTTCAGCATTCCAAATTTATCATTAATATCAATATAAACATCCGCTCTTTTGTTGATGTTCACACCCAAAGTGTCAATAATTTTCAGAAATGTTTCAATTCGAAATTTGTTTCTTCCTGATAAAAATGTTTGATCTGAATTTTCACCTGGCATTTTCTTCTTCGGATTCTGGTAATTTTATAAGCTTCATTTGTCTTTTCCTTGGCTTTAGCTTAAAACTCATCAAAGCGACCACGAAAAGATATGATAAACTCATGCAGAGATTTTAACATTCTTGCAGCTGAGCATAGATCCAAGTTTCCTTTTTGAAGAACTTCTGAAAGGTGATGTATTCTGTCCAGTAATACTATCCAAATTTCAGATACAATAACTGTTTCTAGTGCAAGACATTTTTTCTAGGAGGGTTTGAGTAGTGTATCGTGTTTCTGATGGTTGTTGTTGGTTAGCCGATCAGCCCACCCTGATCGAGCAAGCCGGCGGCACGCAGGTAATCGATCGTCCTCTCCGGAGTGGACCAGAGGTTCACGCACTAATGATGTCGTGTTGTGTTCTATGTTGTGCTAGAGCGGTACAGTCTGTCATAATGTGTTCAATTGTTTGTGGTGTGTCCTGGCACAGGTGGCAGGTGTCGTCTGTGGAGTTGTCTAGTCTGTGTTTATATGTCGAAGTTGGGGTGATGTTCACATCGGAATCGTGCTACGTTAACTCGATCCGATCTGCTCAGGCTGGTCTCTGACCTGTCAATGGGTGGCGGCTTCGCACCTAGGACCGCATTCGGACTGAGTCGTGTCAGTGCTTTGTGGGTGGTTTCCGGTGGTTGATTTTCATCGTGGATGAGTTTTTCTGAGCAACTCTTGTTTTCATGATAACTCTGTACATATGCTCTGTTGGATCAAACCGTGGTGACCAACATGTTTCTTGTATTCTTTTCAAAGAACACAAGGCCCCCCTAAAACAGCTGGGCCTTAATATACTTAATATACTAAATATATCTTGGTTTACAGCTTGGATATACAAAATATTGCTGTTTTCTTTGTGAATGGGACAGCAGAGCAAAGAATTATCTTTATACTGTTAAGAACTGGCCACCTCGTCAATCTTTCACTGCTGGACAAAAAAAAAATGTTGCGTGCCATAAATTGGTGGATCCTGAAAAAGTTTACTTGCCACCTTTACATATCAAACTAGGATTGATGAAAAATTTTGTTAAGGCAATGGGCAGAGTAGGAGATAGATTCCAATACTTGAAACAAAAATTTCATCTGATTAGTGATGCCAAAATAAAAGAGGGAATTTTCGTTGGTCCACAAACGAAAGATGGTGCCTTTGATGAAGTCGTGAATGAATCTGAAAAAACAGCTTGGAATGTTTTTAAAGCAGTGAACCAGAATTTCTTAGGCAACAAAAAATCTCCTAACTATGCAGAAGTGGTTGATGAACTTCTCCAAGCTTACAGATCATTGGGATGGAATATCAGTTTAGAAATTCATGTTTTGCATTCACACTTGGATTTTTTCCCGCCAAACCTGGGAGATGTCAGCGAGGAACATAGAGAGCGGTTCCATCAGGACATTTCTGCGATGGAGAAACAATACCAGGGGAAGCGGAGACCAAACACACTGGACGCCAATAAGGAAAGCCTCAGATGTCACTTACAAGCGAAAATCATCAAGGAAAACGTTTTTAGTAAGTAAAAACCATTTTAATGTGAACTTTTCCTTTTTTCTCAAATGAAGTTTGGTGATTCCAAGAGAGTTTTGCGCGCTGATTACGAAAGCGATCGCGAAATTTGCTATCAAGTCAGGTTTTTGAGAAAATCACTTTCTTATATTCGAATATAATAGAATAATCTCTAAAGAAGGACAATTAGAGATTATTCTATTATATTCGAATATAAAAAGTGATTTTCTCAAAAACCTGATTTGATAGCAAATTTCGCGGTCGCTTTCGTAATCAGCGCGCAAAACTCTCTAGGAATCACCAAACTTCATTTGAGAAAAAAAGGAAAAGTTCACATTTGTTGAACAGTGTTATTATTAAAATAATAATAATAATAATAATAATAATAACAAATATAAGGATACATGACCCACTTACTGACATTAATTTCAAATGTATCATGTTTTACACCTTTAATTACAGTGTTTTCTGATTTACATCGTTACACGGAATGGTACAAAGTACACAAGAAATCGTGACACGGTGTGTATATATATATTATATATATATTATATATATATATATATATATATAATATATATATATATATATATATATAAGGTGTCCCATAAATTCGGTCTCATATGAAAATTTATTTTAAATTAAATTTACAAAATTTACATTTACATTAGAACTAAAACAAATGTTCAAATTGATGTATTTTTAGGGACCTTTTTTTTTGTTGCAGGTAGGATACGCCATGGCTAATATAGAAGTGAGTTACACTCCTGAGGAAGAAAATATTTTATGCTACGTGAAACGTTAATATATATATATATATATATATATATATATATATATATATATATATATACAGGGTGAACAAAAAGTGGTGCCCCATGGTTCATGCGAAATATTCATGAATTCATTAGCTATTTATAGAGGCCAATTTTCGCACATGAACTACCCTTTAAATAAACTATTATTTGACCTCAATTTCAAGTTTTTTACCAGGAAAATATATAAGCTTTGGTTAGTGCGAATATCACATCACTGCTTTGTTTTTATCATTTGGACTGGTTTGCAGAGAATTGTCCATGCAAGTATTTTGCTCGTTTCAGTCATGTTTAAATTTTGCCCCTTTTTTCCGTCTACTAAACGTGACCCATCCTAAATTATCCTAATTCACTCATACGCAGTGCTGGGCACAATTTATAGGACATTAAATCCTTTTCATACGAAATAAAAATGGCAAAATATATATATATATATATATATATATATATATATATATATATATATATATATATAATATATATATATATATATATATATATTATGATATAGCATAACCCCGTTCTCTTTTAATTTAAGGGGTAACTAAACTCTGTGGATTAATTTAAATCTTTGTTGCATATTCAGTAGGAGCAAAATGGGGAATAATCCGTTAGTTTAATTGGGTGGAAAATTGGCTTCGCATTTTAAGCTTTTAATTTTAGTCTTTATTTGTTCTAAATCTCGCGCGCGCACACACACACACACACACACACACACACACACACACACACACACACACACACGCAATGGATGAGAAAAGACTTCATATCATCGAAGCATTAATAATAAAAGAGACTTCCACGAAAATAAACAATCAGCGAACCGGGCAAGAACGAATCCTCAAGTTACACGTACGAAACTGACCAATCCCGTGAGTACACGTACGCGAAACTGCGGAAAAACCTCCGAAATGAGACAACTCTAATTTAACCTCTTATGACGTCAACTCACTCAGAAATTTTCATTCTAAGCAGAACACACACACACACACAAGTAGTTACATACCTTTTTTACAAGTTTTTATTTTTCCACGTAGTCTCCATCCTTTTCTACGGCTTTCCTCCACCTCGAAACAAGGGCCTTTATTCCTTGCGGTAAAAGTCCGCTGGGTTCCGCTGGAGCCACCTCTTAACCTCCTCAACAACCTCATCGTCACTCTGAAACTTTCTTCCACGAATAGCATCCTTCATTGGCCCAAACAAATGGAAGTTTGAAGGTGCTAGATCCGGGCTGTATGGAGGGTGGGGTAACACAGTCAAGCGCATTTTTGTGATGGCCTCTCTTGTTTGCAAACTGTTGTGTGGTCTTGCGTTATCATGCCTCTGAGTTGATTGTTTGTCCTTTCTTCATAATGTCCACCAGAATCACCCTTTTCATGTCCCAGAGGATGGTGGCTATAACCTTTCCTACAGAGGGAGCCATTTTGAACTTTTTCTTGCATAGGGATTCTGTGTGATGCCACTCCATGGATTGGCGTTTTGTTTCAGGTTCAAAGTGGTGTACCCAAGTCTCATCCCCAGTCACAATTCGTGAAAGGAATTCATCCCCTTCTGTCTCGTATCGAACCAACGACTCAGAAGCAATTTCTTTTCTTTGGGTTTTGTGATCTTCAGTTAGTTCGCGAGGAACAAACCGTGAACACACTTTTGAGTATCCCAGTTGCTGAATTATCGTATTCACACTTCCTTCACTAATTCCTAGCTCCAATGATAGCTCCTTGGATGTGAAGCGCTGATTCAATCGAATGATGCTGTTAGCACGTTGCACAGTGTGAGATGCCACAGCCGATGCCGGTCGACCGCTGCGTGGCTCATCACCGAGGCTGGCTCTCCCTCTCTCCGATGATCTCACACGTTTAGACCCGCGTCCAACTGTGCTTCGATCAACAACAGCATCTCCATAAACGTTTTGTAGACGTTTGCGAATATTTCGAACTGTTTCCTTCTCTGCGGTTAAGAACTCGATAACAGCTCTCTGTTTACAACGCACATCACTGTCAGACGCCATTTTCGAAACTGCGTTAACCATCGGTTTTATACAAGGGCGTTTAAAAGCGGTTTTATACAAGGAGGGGAGGTTCAAACTGAAAAAATCCGGTTATGTGAAGCGCAGAAAGTTCAAACTTACGGCCCAAAAGACATTTCAGCCCCATGGCCTATTATTTACCTAAAAAAGAGGGTGGGGCAAAATATATTAAGTGCCCCTAGTGTACACACACACACACACACACACACACACACACACACACACTCTGTATGTAATTTTTGTTATCTAAAAGGCGATAAAAGTAGTGCTAAGATCTAACACATAGATAAAGCATAAATTCATAACGTAAAAGTGTTTTAGAAGCGGATTTCTGTTTTAACTCGATATTTGCATGCTTTATCACGTAATAAAAGGAGGGATTTACGCAATTTGCATAAAGAACATGAAAGAAAAAGAGGTCTTATTTCAACACCACATGAAGAACAAACATTAATAAACGATATACCAAATGAAGCCTTCACCAGATTCTTCAACTTTCAACGATATATATATATATATATACACATATAAGTAGGTGATGATGATGATGTCTGCTGTCTTTTGTTCTAGGTTCATTCATACAGGCCTGAACGGCTAGGGTAAGTTGCACCAAATTCAGTACAGTATATAGATTCAGGGGCAACCAAGGAAGGTTGTAACACACTCGTCCCACCCAGACCTTATATATATATATATATATATATATATATATATATTTATATATACAGGGCGTCCCAAAAAAATGTATACACACTTTAAATACTTATAAAGGCAGTGTTTATTAAAATACATTTCATTTTCAAAATGTAATAGAATCTACAGACATTATTTAATTGTTTTGTCAACGCCTGTTTTCAAACTGACGTCCGTTCTGGTCCAGGCACTGCTGATAACGCGAAGCAATGGAATCGCAAACATCACGAAACATTTCGTTTGGTATTTGTGTGCATTCTCGTTCAATGGCTGCTCTCAATTCAGCGACTGTTGCAGGTTTTATAGCGTAGACTTTGTCTTTTAAGTATCCCCATAAAAAAAGTCTAGTGGTGTGAGGTCTGGTGAACGCGGAGGGTATTCTACGAAACCCCTTCGTCCAATCCACATCCACATCGTGCCAAGTACCACTCGCAATACTCCACTCTTCGGTCCGGATCATCATCTTCATTAATAGCATGGACTAATCTTGGAATGTAACTTTTCCATTGACAGCGCTTCAAAATGCGTTGGACAGACGATTCTGAAATTCCTACCTCACGACTCGCTTGCCGCACAGATTTTCTTGGACTTTGGTGATACGTTTCCAGTACTCTTTCTTGCTTTGTGGGGCTTGTCGATGTCCGTGGTCTTCCGGAACGCTTCTTGTGGACATTCTGAACAGTTTCATCGGCTTCAAACTTATCTCTAATTCGAGTGATGGTAAGTCGCGTTGGTGGATCTGTTTGAAACTCCCTCCTAAACTGTCTTTGCACTTCAACTGCGTTTTCACACTTCCAGTAGCATTTTAGAATGAATTTCCTTTGTTCAAAGCTTAGTCTGACTGCCATTATTAATTCTAATGGGTTTAACTTGGAAAGAAAGAAACATCAATTGAGCTATCAGCTGTTAAAGTGTGTATACATTTTTTTGGGACGCCCTGTATATATATATATATACATACACACACACACACATACATCACATTCAAGCGATCATCCAATTTATGAGATCAACCCGGTAAAGGGGAAGGTGGATGGGTGCTGGTGGATAGTCGTAGGAGAAGCGAAAGCTGACTTTCCGCCAGGTCGGAAAGTCCACTTTTCTTCTTCAAATCAACCCTTTGAATGAGGAATGTGATGGTCGACAGATGGTGGAAGTAGTGTGTGGTGAACACAGTAACTTAATAGTTACTCAACTGAACACCAGATCCCCGTGTTATAAGTCATTCAGAGTTGTAATCACAGAGGTGAGTGCACAATTTAACCCCTATAATATGAGTCAATGACCTGAAGGCATTCATTGTTGTGAAAAAGTACATTTACTTCAATAGGAAAGTTAGAAGCGCTGAAAGTAGCAGTAGTAATAATGGGTGTTTGAATAATAATGCTTAAACTACTACTACTAATTATTATTATTATTATTATTATGATTATTATATCATTCATGGTGGTTAACATGTTAAAGTAAAAAGTAAAATTATTAAGAAATGCAGTTGTAGATGTTCATAAAATTTGTAACAGTGTCTATTTGATATTCCTGCAAGAGCTAAAATTTCTCTCGAGCGTTCATGGTGGGTTTATATATCAATCATGCATCCTCAGCAGAAGACATCAAAAAAGTTATTGTACGGTAGGTTCTTTGGTGGAGTTGGGTTCTTAATGGGAAAAAATTGACAAAATATGTAACATTTCCAACAAGTGACAATGCAAGATTGTTTGGAAGTGAATTACATGTGAACAACGAATACGTTTTAATTGTAAACTTACCATACAGTAATTGTAGTAATCTAGATGAATACATCGGTTTGTTGTACAAAATTAAGTCACAATCAGATAACCTCAGTGGTGAGCTGCTAAAATTTTAACAACCGGTTCGCTAAGCTGCCAAAATTTTAACCACCTAGTTCTGTATAAAAAATTCTGAATTTGGCAATAAAAAATTGACAACCCTTCCCACCCCACCCTTTCGCAATTTTAATTAAATTAATTATCTCGCTATTTGCCTTTTTCAAGTGTCTGCATTTTATGATTCAGCTAAGTATTAATAACTGCATGACAATTAATTAGTATAGTTAATTAGAGAAATAGACGTTTCTAATGAAATCAGAAAAGAAGAATTATTTAATAAAAACCGATGAATCATATTATCTACATAGTTAAAATTAAATTGCTCAGTCAACTTTAGCAATAATGAATTATTAGGCAAAACATAAATATCAGTACATCTATGCTCTCTTCAGCGTCCAGCAAAAAAGTTAACAACCGGTTCTTATTTTCAAAAAGATTTTAACAACCGGTGCGAACCGGGTCCAGCTCACCACTGGATAACCTCCAAATATTCTCATTATACAGGGTGTCCCATAAGCCCGGTCTCAGGAGATTTTTTTTAAAATTAAACTTACTAAAGTAATATGATACATTAGCACTAAAACAAATGTTCAAATTGATGGCTTGTTTTGGAACCTTTTTTTTTTGTTGCAGGTAGAATAATACGCGATGGCTAATGGTTACACTGGTGAGGAAAAGGTCTCCGGAGGCCTTTTCCTCACCAGTGTAACTCACTTCCATATTAGCCATTGCGTGTTATTTTACCAACAACAAAAAGAAGATCCCAAAACAAGCAAACAAGACATCAATTTGAACATTCGTTTTAGTTCTAATATATTACTTTTGTAAATTTAATTTAAAATAAAATTTTGTATGAGACCGGACTTATGGGACAATGTATAATGATGGGGGCTTTAATGTTCATATGAACGCGGAATTTTTTGTGGAATTGATTAACGTAGGCGATTCTGCTAAATTAAATATACGTGGTGTAGAGGTATTAGATGTAACTAGCGATAATTCTACATATGTTGGTGATATGAGTGATACCACCAAATGGATTGATCGTTGCCTCACAAGTGCTAATCTAAGGGATCAAATCTTTAGTGTTCATATTCTGCATGATTTCCTTCTTTCTGATCACAGACCGTTAGAATTAGTAATTAATTTTACCAACTTTTGAAATACACGCGACATAACAAGAACTCAATAGGTAAGAAGAATCACGTCGATTGCTCTAATGTTAATAGGTAACAGAATAGAAAATAAGACAGAAGAGCTCATCTCTTAAATAATTTAGAAATTTTGCACCTTGCTTGTGTAATCTTTGTTCAAATGATTCTCACTGTAAACTCATAGATAGGTATTATGATGGAACAGTGTCCATATTAGAGGAAACAGAAAGGCCCATGATTAAAACTTACAACTATTATACTAAAATTATTCCTAAATGGAATTATTTCATTACCCTTCTGAAGAGGGAATCAGAAGATGGCTAAGATTTATGATGCCTTCATGGTAGACCCAGAATAGGAGCCGTTTACCTGAATATGTGTAGAAGTAGTGCTCATTATAAAGCAGCTATAAGTAAACAGGAAGAAGATTCTATTCAAATAGCAAAGGCCTGTGAGGCTAATTTAAATAATGATAATAAAATTTTTGGAAATTTGTTGAGAAGTTAACGGGTGTCAAGAATGCTTTCCCAGCAACAACTGATGCGGTGTCGGGGAGGAAGAAATTGCAAGGCTGCGGAAAAACCACTATTCAAAAATTCTTAATAGTGTAGGAAGAGTTAATTTGAATATAGGCTGCAACGAAACGCCCGTGGGAGGGACCAGGGAAAATACCTTGACTTCAGTTCCTGAAATTAACAGTCCGATTAAAGAGGTTCTATTTCTGGTTCTGCTTCAGTAGATGACGTGTCAAATGAGCATTTAAAATGTCAGTGACGTGGGGATTCTGCATATTTCAGTGCTTTTCTCAGCCATGCTTACTCATAGTTATACATAGTGATGTGAGTCGTTTTTTATTGTGTCGTTTTTTTTTGTTTTTTTGTCGTTTTTTTTTGTTTAAAACGAAGATAGTCTGTTTTTTTTGTTTTTTTTTGTTTTTTATTGTTTTAAACTTATTCCATATTTTTCTTCCTTTAATCTAATAAGTATATTAGTATTACCTATAATTTACTATACTACCATGCTTATACAGTTATACCTAGTATATATAGTCATCTTTTAGAAAAACTGAATCACGCAAAAAGTATATAATAGAAAGGAAAAACAAACCCTCATTTTTATATGTATATATATTTTTTAACTAGAACATAAAACATTCTTCCTTGTTTCAAACAATATACCGTACATAATTGTGATTGGCAAGAGTACCAGTATATATATTCCAGATAGAAAAAAAAATATTCACCTTTTTTTAACCTTTTTGTTAACCTAATGTGTTTAACCTTCATTTCCATGGAAGAATCATCACTAGATTGGGTAGAGCATATATGCTAGTTTCAATATCACAGGTACTGGTATAATATACATAATAAAAAATACATAATACTGGTATAAAACAATATATATAATTGTGATTGGCAAGAATACCATTGTGTATATATATATATATATATATATATATATATATATTCCAAAGAAAAATAAAAAAAATAAAAATATTCATCTCTTTCTTTAACCTTTGTGTTAACCTAATGCTGTTTAACTTTCATTATCTGATTCTATTTCCATTGAAGAATCATTATCACTAGATTGATTAGAGCATATAGTTTCAATATCACAGGTACTGGTACTTATTGCAGATTTGGATGTTGACGAAGCCAATGTAGCACCATGTTTTACTTCACTTTCTTGAAATTTTGCATTTTGGGATATAAATACTAGCTTTGCTGCTCTGTCTGTGCTTAATCGGTTCTTTTGGCTGTATGGATATTACTGTATGTGCTAAATGATTTCGGAGGTAATGAAAGGGCGAAATAGAGGTGTATGAGTTTGTGTAGGTATATATGTGAGTATGCGTGCGTATGTATCTGGAATTCTGGATGTATGCATGTGTATGGGGTATATAATAGATATAAATGTGTATATAAGTATTTATGTATATATTGGTATATGGGTGTATGTGTATGTATATATAGGATGGTCTCGGGGGGAAAATATGTCATCGCGGGTCTAAAGGATAGTTAAGTGGGAGATTCAAAATCCGAGGCATGGATGGGAGAGTCCTGGAAAGGTTGGACAATGGGCAGTCAGCTCCCAGCCAGTGTTCTCGCAAGTTTAACGGATCTAAGATACAAGACTTTCAGTGCAAGAAAGAGGCCAGTTTTTTCCTGTAAATAGGCTGAAAAGGCCATTCTATACTGGTACCATATGGCCTATTTTATTATTTATTTATTTATTTTTATAATATATATCATTGCAAAAGTATACCTTATAATTAAATTGGCAATATCTATATTAATTATTAAAAAAACAAAAAAAAAAACAAAAAAAAACAATAAAAAACAAATAAAACGACAAAAAAACAACATGGACATAAAAAAAAACCGTTTTTTAACATCACTAGTTATACATAGTTATATTCCTACAGAGTTTATGAGGGTATATACTGTATCTTACCCCTTGTCAAAAATAAATATGGGGACATTCTATCCAGCAATAATTACAGGCCTATTGCTGTCGCCTCCTGCTCCTCGAAACTACTAGAGTAACTTTTGCTACGCAGATTAAATGATTATTTATGGACATCTAATCAGTCTAGTTTTAAGAGGTCTCACTCACCCGAGCTTTGTACCTATGTATTGAGGGAAATTGTATTAAATACACTGACAGTAATTCAACTATTTATAGTTGTGTCTTGGATATAAGTAAGGCATATGATGAAGTGAACCACAAGATTTTGTTTAAAAAACTAGATGACGAAAGTACCCTTGTACTTATTAAATATATTGAAATTTTGGTGTACCCACCAATCGTCTACGGTTAGATGGGGCAATGTATTTTCCGAGCGCTTTAGTTCCTCCTGCCTAATGAGGCAAGAATCTTTGCTCTCTCTCTCTCTCTGTGTAATGTGTATATTGAAAGGTTAATTGCTTCACTTAATGAGGCGAAAGTTGGATGATGTATAGATAACATAAGGATAAGTAATTTGGTCTATGCCGATGATACGGTGTAAGTCCTTCTCTTAAAATACTGGAATGTCTTCTAAAAACATGCTAATTATATTCGCAGAAACATGATATTCTTTTTAATGTTACAGAGAATAAGATTATGCAATTTCATCCCAAAAGCTCTAATCAGCCGGCTGATATCAGTTTCAAAATGAGACGTGACTCAGCAGTGGCGGCTCGTGACTTTCAGTTATGGGGGTGCTGCCTCAGAAATTGCGAACAATTGTGTCGATTATATATATATATATATATATATATATATATATATATTATATATATAATATATGAGAGAGAGAGAAAGTCGAATAGATAAATAGATAACTACTCACTACTCAGTCATAAAAATAAGTAAAATAGTATCATAAAATCAATTATAGGGTACTTACGCTTAACGGGTAATTTCGAATTTGCCAAAAAATTTATTTATAAACAAATTCCATTCTTCTGTTTTTATTCTGAGCGAAAAGGTCTATTACTCTTTCATTGAAATTCTGTGTACTGTTGATCAAATTTTTCTCTATTGAAATCATTGCAAGAGCATTTAGTCTTTCCTGATTCATAGTGCTCCTCAAGAACGTCTTTATTCTTTTTAATGTTGAATGGCAGCGTTCGGCCTCGGATGTAGTCATGGGGATGGTCAAAAGAATTTTTATGAGCCCATACTTTTCAGTTTTTTCTTTCATTTTGTTTATATTTGTAAAACCACTTTTTGTCCACGTCAAGTCACCACCGAGTAGTAGACACGGGAAACAAAATAATGCATTTTTAACTTTACAACCACAAAGCCAACTTTTTCTTTGGTACCATTCTGAATTAAAACTACGAATATATTTCTTATTGTTACTTATTCCGGGCTGAGATATTTGAATTTCTGGTGTAGGGCGTCCTTCAGTTTTAATAGCTTTTTTCTTGAAGAGATAACTGTGAAAAATTACGAGACTGAATTTTACTCACTGTCACCCGACTCACTTCTGGGGCTAGCGCAGCCATGATAATAGAATAGGCGCTTAGTTAAAATTTCAAAAAACAAAAAGTCACTTGCGAAAAAAAATATTCTAAGAAATGAAAGCTATATATTGTAAATAATCCAATTATTATATAATTAACTTCAATCTCACGACAAAAAATAAATGATAACGAATCATTGGTAAATGCAATTCGGAAATTAAATTTCGAATTAGCAAACGATACAGCAACACAACTACCACGTCAAACAAACAAATCGGCACTGCTCTGTCCACAGTGCTTTGGATCCTCTTAAACCCGCGATTCTGACTCGCTCTTCGTACGTCCGCCACCGAGGTTTCAAGCGTTTCGAACAAAATCTGGAACTGTTAAGTACGCAGTTCCACGAGAAGGCTGAAGCTACTTTCGTGATTAATTCGTTCGGCATTGAAATAGTTTAAGGAAAAAGGATATAATCTGATTTAAAAACTCAAAGTTCATTGAAAAAACAATCAGAGAGGCTATTTTAAATATTTAATATAAAGATCATAAGATCATGGGGGTGCTGCAGTTCCACAGTGCCTAACTGCGAGCCGCTCCTGGACGTGAGCCAATAGAGGAAGAACAAAAATTTATCGTATTTCCCGGCGTATAACGCGCACCCTAATTTTGAAGAGAAAATTATTTTGAAGAGAAAATTTAGGAAAATAAGAATTTAAAAAAAAGTGCGCGTATACGCCGGGAAATACGGTAAGTATTTGGGTCAAATTATCACCATCTCCTTGAGTGGAAAACAATATCGAAGCCTCTGTGCTAAAGCAAACATGACGAAAGGAACTTCTGATGCTGGACAAGTGAAGTTAAAGACGCTCTCTTTCGTACCTTCTGCCCTAATTATATAGGCATCAACTCTGGGTGAATTATAAAAAAGGTTCTGGCAGAACCCTAAATTTTCTTTATAACATCTTTCGTAGTCTTACATAAGTTACCTTCAAGATGCTCAGCTTCGCAAATGTTTGCTGACCACAATGTTTTCAGCCTCCCGGACGTAACAAAACGTGTTTAACACAGTCTAATGTAAATAATTTAAAAATTAGCCAACCCGATTATCCAAGCTATTCATCAGTCCTGCCATATGTCATCTAAGCTATGAACTTCATGATATGAAAACGTTTGTCTGTAGCTCCACTTAACTTCGACATCGTTGTTTTTCATTATTTGTATTTTTATTCTTAGTACTTTATTTATATTTAATTTTAGTTATATATCTATTTTTTGTTGCAGTTTCTACTGTTACTATTTTGTCATGAACTACTGGGCTGCCAATAAACTTATTCACTTTCATTTCATATACTGTATTTTAGGTTGCATTTCCACGAAGCCAGATGGTTCACGTTGCGAGTAGGTCTTCGTTGCGGATGAATAATGCGACTGTTTTGTAGTGTCCTTTCAAAACTATTTCGTTTCCCGTCGTTTAGAACGGAGTATAAGATCGGGGTGATTAGCCGTCTTCAGCAAGCTTTGTTCTTGGTCGCTCTTGTAAAACATTTTCTTTCACTTAACACACCGATGATACAAATTGTCTTTTTTTCAAAGGCGAATTCTTTCGAAAGCGGATAGGATTCCTCGGACAAAAACGGAGTCTCGCAACGCGGGTTATGATCTCTCGGGAAATGAGAAGCCATTTCTCGTTCTTTTGACTCTTAAGATGTCACGAGAAGACGCTCGTAATAAGGGCCAGAATGGATTAGTTGTCCGGAGGGCTCGGAATTGCAGGCGTTTACGTCTCAACTGACATTGACATCGTAAAGGTCTCTTCTTCACTTCCGCAATCGCAGTTTCGTATAAAAACGACTTTAGGAAATAAAGAGATTTAACATTTTTTTACTTCATAGTTTCTGTTATATTTCTCTTACTGTCTTCTACTGTCGCTCTCGCTATTGTTCGTATATATATATATATATATATATATATATATATATGTGTGTGTGTGTGTGTATGGGAATGAACTCGGAATGGTTCCCTGAGGTTTTTTATGATACACACAGACCGTGCATGGAACAAGGAACTCTTCTAGGAAAATTAAATCCACTATAGTCCGAATAAGTAATGGTAAATGACAAATACTATAGTTTTTTTCTTTTTCATGATGCTAGCCCGACGCGGGCAACGGGTCACTCGCAAAGAGGTCCCAAAAATATAGCTTCCCTCACCAGCTATCTGCAAAGCAGGTAGGATCCAGCTAGGACAAATTGTTTTTTTTTGTTTTGTTTTTCCGATAGATACTAAACTTAAAACCTGAGCTTTCTCTGTGTACACGCACATCCAAAAACGGGATTGAGTTGTCTTGTTCCACTTGTAAAGTAAACTTAATGGAGGGGACTTGATCATTTAACTGAAGGAGGAAGTCATCCAGGTCACGATTCATGGGCCAGATACACAAAATATCGTCGACGTACCGTAACCATGGGATGCCAACCCTCAGGATTCTCGGAATGTAAGTAATTTCGTATCTATCGGAAAAAAAAAAAACAATTTGTCCTACGTACACTTTTATTCTGGGCATGACACCCCCATTAAGAAGGCCATATTTTCTTCAATGTTTCTCCGCGCTCTTAGGATCGCCAGTCCGGAATACATCGATGCCGAATTGGAAAAATCAATGGTATTGGAAGTGATTTGTGCTACCCACCTGCCTTCTATCGTGTGAATAATAACACTCGCACTTTGTCAAAGAATATTTTAGTACTTCCATTTTTCCTGGGCTTTTTAGACATTGCTGATGTACTTAAACTTTTGGATATTAAGGTAGTATTTTCATATAACATTATTGTGAAAAATATCATTGTAAAAAATAGCCTTACCAATAATTCAGGCATTATCTATAAAATTGGTTGTAAACAATGTGATTCCTTTTACATGGTCAGACGGGAAAGAATTTGCACACGCGTGTAAAACAGCATCAAAATTCCGTTAGAACGGAACAGTCGTTCAGTGCCCTTTTTGTACATTTGTCAGAGTTATCCCATTGTATTGATTGGAATAATGCTTCAGTTTTGTTTCACTCTAGCAACATTGTTAATGGAGATATTCTTGAGTCTGCTATTATCCAACTTACAAATAACTTTAACATGAGCAAAGGTCTTTTTCAACTCGATCCCGTTGTTTTGAATTCGTTCAGAATGAATTTAGACAAGAAGGGCAGAGTGCTAAAACTTTGGTAATTTTCCCTTATAAATTTGTATGCTCCTCTTATAATTTTTATTTTCAATTTACTTTATTAATTTTTTTTGTGACCTATATATCATTCAGGCATTATCCATAAAATTGGTTGTAAACAATCCATTTGATCTTGTGTTGAATTCGGGCAAAGTGCTAAAATTGGTAGTTTTCCTTACAAATTTGTATGCTCCTCCCACAATTTTTATTTCTAGATTATATATATATATATATATATATATATATATATATATATATATTTTGTAACCTATATATAGTCTTGAACTCTTATTTACTTCAGTGTTCCTGAGGATGTCATTAGATGAAAGCGCTTGAGCACCACTCTGTGTTTCCTTTCCTTCGTGGTTTTATTCATCATATATATATATATATATATATATATATATATATATATATATATATATATATATATATATATATATATATATACAGTGGTGAGCTGCCAAAATTTTAACCACCGGGTTCTGTATAAAAATTCTGAATTCGGCAATAAAAAATTGACATCCCTTCCCACCCCACCCTTTCGCAATTTTAATTAAATTAATTATCTCGCTTTTTGCCTTTTTCAAGTGTCTGCATTTATGATTCAGCTAAGTATTAATAACTGCATGACAATTAATTAGTATAGTTAATTAAAGAAATAGACGTTTCTAATGAAATCAGAAAGAAGAATTATTTTAATAAAAACCGATGAATCATATTATCTACATAGTTAAAATTAAATTGCTCAGTCAACTTTAGCAATAATGAATTATTAGGCAAAACATAAATACCAGTACATCTATGCTTTTAAATTTATTTTTTTTTAAATTTAAACATTTTTACATACCTTATTATTACTTATTACGGTAATAATTTCCAAATGGCTTCTTGGTTTTCTCCGTAAACTGTCGTTTTGGATGCACGAACTCTGGTATCTAAAGCGGATCGATGACTTCTCATCCATGATTTGACATATGTTAACGGGTTCCAGAAGCTTAATGGTTTCCCCAACAAATTGATGATCATAAAGCATGATATGTGTTTAGTTGTTAAACTTGCTCTTCTATCACTACAAATAATATTCATCACCGAAAAACCTCTTTCTGCTTCTGAGAGCTCTCTTCAGCGTCCAGCAAAAAAGTTAACAACCGGTTCTTATTTTCAAAAAGATTTTAACAACCGGTTCGCGCGACCCGGTGCGAAACCGGGTCCAGCTCACCACTGTATATATATATATATATATATATATATATATATATATATATATATATATATATATATATATATATATATATATATATTATGAGCGTCCTTGTATGCACCCAAAACGTGTTTTGTTTATTCTCGCAATAGGTCCGAACTTGGATTGAATTAGAAATTTGCAGAAGATTCCACAATACAAGGCACAGCAAAAAAAAAAAGTTTAAAAACTTAAGAACACACACACACACACACCACACAATATATATATTATATATATATATATATATATATACACACATATATATATATGCATATATAACTGCAATGACCGCGCAGTATATAAATGAATAGAAACGACATAATTGTTAAGGAACGTCTCTGCACACGAGGAGGAGAGATAACGAATAATGAAAAATGAGGCGAACCGCCCGGGAATCGAACCCAGGGCCTTCCAATTGCCGGTTGGACGCTCTACCATTATGCTACGGACCTCACTCAATCACAAGTCGAAATTCTCCCACATAGGGCAGAAACCAATGCCCTGAGAGGGCACCCTCGCAAATCGTGAATATGCGCATATAACTGCAATGACCGCGCAGTATATAAATGAATAGAAACGACATAATTGTTAAGGAACGTCTCTGCACACGAGGAGGGAGATAACGAATAATGAAAAATGAGGCGAACCGCCCGGGAATCGAACCCAGGGCCTTCCAATTGCCGGTTGGACGCTCTACCATTATGCTACGGACCTCACTCAATCACAAGTCGAAATTCTCCCACATAGGGCAGAAACCAATGCCCTGAGAGGGCACCCTCGCAAATCGTGAATATGCGCATATAACTGCAATGACCGCGCAGTATATAAATGAATAGAAACGACATAATTGTTAAGGAACGTCTCTGCACACGAGGAGGAGAGATAACGAATAATGAAAAATGAGGCGAACCGCCCGGGAATCGAACCCAGGGCCTTCCAATTGCCGGTTGGACGCTCTACCATTATGCTACGGACCTCACTCAATCACAAGTCGAAATTCTCCCACATAGGCAGAAACCAATGCCCTGAGAGGGCACCCTCGCAAATCGTGAATATGCGCATATAACTGCAATGACCGCGCAGTATATAAATGAATAGAAACGACATAATTGTTAAGGAACGTCTCTGCACACGAGGAGGAGAGATAACGAATAATGAAAAATGAGGCGAACCGCCCGGGAATCGAACCCAGGGCCTTCCAATAGCATAATGGTAGAGCGTCCAACCGGCAATTGGAAGGCCCTGGGTTCGATTCCCGGGCGGTTCGCCTCATTTTTCATTATTCGTTATCTCTCCTCCTCGTGTGCAGAGACGTTCCTTAACAATTATGTCGTTTCTATTCATTTATATACTGCGCGGTCATTGCAGTTATATGCGCATATTCACGATTTGCGAGGGTGCCCTCTCAGGGCATTGGTTTCTGCCCTATGTGGGAGAATTTCGACTTGTGATTGAGTGAGGTCCGTAGCATAATGGTAGAGCGTCCAACCGGCAATTGGAAGGCCCTGGGTTCGATTCCCGGGCGGTTCGCCTCATTTTTCATTATTCGTTATCTCTCCTCCTCGTGTGCAGAGACGTTCCTTAACAATTATGTCGTTTCTATTCATTTATATACTGCGCGGTCATTGCAGTTATATGCGCATATTCACGATTTGCGAGGGTGCCCTCTCAGGGCATTGGTTTCTGCCCTATGTGGGAGAATTTCGACTTGTGATTGAGTGAGGTCCGTAGCATAATGGTAGAGCGTCCAACCGGCAATTGGAAGGCCCTGGGTTCGATTCCCGGGCGGTTCGCCTCATTTTTCATTTTCGTTATCTCTCCTCCTCGTGTGCAGAGACGTTCCTTAACAATTATGTCGTTTCTATTCATTTATATACTGCGCGGTCATTGCAGTTATATGCGCATATTCACGATTTGCGAGGGTGCCCTCTCAGGGCATTGGTTTCTGCCCTATGTGGGAGAATTTCGACTTGTGATTGAGTGAGGTCCGTAGCATAATGGTAGAGCGTCCAACCGGCAATTGGAAGGCCCTGGGTTCGATTCCCGGGCGGTTCGCCTCATTTTTCATTATTCGTTATCTCTCCTCCTCGTGTGCAGAGACGTTCCTTAACAATTATGTCGTTTCTATTCACATATATATATATATTATATACACTGTGTTGGCCAGATAGATTTGAATTAAATGTTCTCCACTTGCTCGAGTGCAGGGGGTTAATAACGTAAAAACACCTCTGAATGCAAAAGCATTAGGTATGGTAATGGTAAGCATAAGTAATGGCAAAAAAAAAATAAAAAAAAAAATATATATATATATATATATATATATATATTATTTCACGAAAGTAACACGTAAACTATATATATGGGATTGAACTCAGAATGGTTCCCTGAGGTTTTTTATGATACACACAGAGCGTGCATGGAACGTCAGGCTAACATCATGAAAAAAATTATAGTGTTTGTCATTTACCATTACTTATTCGGACTATAATAGATTTAATTGTCCCAGAAGAGTTCCTTTGTTCCATGCACGGTCTGTGTGTATCATGTATATACTGTATATGTAAACGCATCACCAGACATTTTTTGTGTATCCAAATTTATCCCTCACCAGGTTTCGAACCCGGAACCTCTGTCTCCGAGATCTGGGCATTGACCATTCGGCTGCGACAAGATGAAAGTTAATATCAACCTGGCGACATTTCATCACTTGAGTGAAACACCTAATACTTTTGCATTCCGAGGTGTTTTTACGTTATTAACCCCCTGCACTCGAGCAAGTGGAGAACATTTAATTCAAATCTATCTGGCCAACACGAAGGTACTATTATATGTTAGGTGTTTCTCTCAGGTGGTGAAATGTCGTCAGGTTGTTACTAATTTTTATCTTGTAATAGAATGGCCAACGCCCAGGTCTCTAAGTCAGAAGGCCAGGGTTCGAATCCTGGTGAAAGGTAAATTTTGCATAATATAATAATCAGTCAGGAAGTCCAGAAACTGGCACAGTGATCAGGCCAAGAACGATCAGCCCATTGCTTTAACTCTTGTGTTATTATTACTGGCATCATCGGGATTCGAACCCTCGACCTCACTGTCTTCGCTTCGTTTATAGGGAAAAGGTGTTACCCACTGAGATACGGACGCTGACAATTTTGCATATATATATATATTATATGTGTGTGTGTGTGTGTGCAGATAGCTGGCCATAAGTGAGGCCGAATGTGATAATTAACAGATGTAGTGTGGCAATTTTTTATGAGATATGAGATAACAACTTTAGTACCTCGGAACATTAAAGAATTTATATAAATGAAATCTAGAAACATTTTTTTTTACGATCAGAAAAAAAGATATGTTGGTCCTGATTAGTTTAATGACAACAGACAAAGTCACACTTCCCCAATGTTTGAAGAGCTAAATATTTTAAAACTAAATAACTCATACAAATTCAGTGTTGCTGTCAATATGTTCAAACTTATCAATAAAAATCGACATACATCACCCATTCAAAGAGCAATCACCCCCCCCCCCTATCAAATACACCATCGTTATAACACCAGACTGCCCAAGGATTTTATATACAAACCTAACTATACAATAGAAATTGCGGGAAATGCACTCTCTTTTAAAGGAGCGGATGTATGGAATGCAATTCCCATACATATTAGGCAGGCTTCATTACTAAATGCATTTCGCAAACACTAAAAAAGTTCTTCATTAGCTCCTATTGACGCGTAAGTTCACTACTGCCATTTTTACCGGAGTAATCAATTTTTGTTGTCAATTATTTAAAGTATACTAATTTTATTAAGCACCTTTAATTTCGTACTCTATTCTATTTTGTATTTTTTTATTAAGCATCATTTATTTCCTATATTTTCTACTAAATATACAATAAATCATTTAATTTAAAATTATGTTAACATTTTTAAAACTTTATATTGTATTTATTACTATTATTGTTATTATTTTTATTTTTTGTTATCACTATTACTATCACTATTTTCACGTCATAAATAAACTAAATACCATTAATTTTGCCTAAAAAGCTTCCATGCTTCCAATGGCATATTCAGATGAGAGTACTGTGAATATATTAATGTTACATCAAGTATCTAAAAATTGTAAAACTCTGTCACTTGTATTCTTTTCTGAATAAAGATTTTTGAATTTTGAATTAAGTTACGCTAGGTTAAGTTTGTTAAGGTTCGGTTTGGTTAGGCTAGATTAAATAGCGAGTACCTCGCTATTTAATGACTTAAAATAAAACACTTCGAGCCCTCAATTGCGTCCAAAATACTTATCACGCCCTTCTCGGTTCTATGGCACGAAGGTTAGGTTTCGTTAATTTGTATTTTTGCTATATGGATTTAAAAAAGTCAGTACCTTGATTTTGAGAACACACACACACACACCACACGTGTGTGTGTGTGTGTGTGTATATTTACGATAAATGTTAGCTTTGTTTTCATAAAAAAATCTTAAATTCTTTAATGACCAGTGGGACTGTAATGTCTGACCGGAAGGGGCGTCATGCAACAAATATTTTTTGGGAAGGCACTGCCAGAGAAATAATTTTTAATCAGTTGTAAAAAATCAGTAAGTCAGTGATTTAACTACATTTTAAGGATAAGAAAAGTGAGCAGTATACAGTACATAGGGTTAATTATGTGAATTATCTTATCTACTGAATATTTCGTAAATTTAAATTTATTCAAGTAAATTGGGGAGGGGGGGCACGTGCTCACCCAACGTCCATGAAGACGTCTGTGCGAGTCACCGGAAATAACAATACGTATCGTAATAAAATGCAACTTTTCTACAAAAGCTCTACGTGTTTATAAGCTTAGTTTAGTTGTCGGAAAAGAGAACCCAAAATATGTATAATTTAAGTAACTAGTCACAAAAATTTTTGGTTTTGATTAACAGTAAATCTCCTACATTTTTGCTTAAAGACAAAAAAATTGGATAACGAAAGGATTAAAAATTTTTTGACCTGTATAATTTTTTTGTTAAGACGAATAAAGAATTAAATTATTTAATTTCATTTTCAAACTAGAACATTTCACAATGCTACAGAAATTTAAGGCGTCATTTTCAACGATAATACTGTGTGTATATATATTATATAAGTATTAACCAAAGTAAGCATTAATTGCCAATACAAAACAAGATAATTTGTTATAATTTAACAAGAAATACCGACTGAATCATTTATTATGAGCTTACGTTTCTCGAATAACTTTATACGAAAGGTACGAGGCATAATAATAATGAGACATAATTCATTCTATAATTATAATGCATTTGAACGAGAGAAATTAATTGGGAGTTATGTTCCGTCCGATTGCAATTTATGCAGTCACTGCGTCTGGCATCGTGTATTATGAAGCTGGTTAATTATGACATTCATATCAAATAACAGCCATCATTTAAAAGGTCAAATACGGGTGAATTCACCTAAACAAAGTTTGTATATTTCATCTACTCCCGCGAGTCATTAAATTCTGTGAGAGTTTCTTTTTGGAACATATTTGCATTGCGGATTGTACTAAAGTGTAAAATTTGGATAATTTTGGACTTGATGGGTATATTACCAAGGAAGGAAGCTTTCCCAAACAAGTGTGCAAACATTGATCATCATCGATTAAAGTAAAAAAACAACATCAATTGGACTTTCTTAAATAATCTGAGCAGAATTACATACGCTTTTAGTTTTAAGCCAAATTCACCCTGTATCAGTTCTCAAAATTTGTTCAGACTGTACGCAATTTTTATCATTACAAATTAAATCTTGAAAATTTACGTCGGAATTTGTAGTTGAATTTGTAATAAAAACAAAGACCCAAGAACAACTTCATGCGGTATACCCACGCATAAATAATTTTACCTTCTGATCTTGCCCTCCAGCCATGACCTGTTGACTCCGACTTTGAATATAATATGGTTAATATGTTTTAAATGACATGGGCTGGACCTGTAAATCAAAATAACTTTTTATGAGGTAGTTTTAGTCGCTTTATTCAAATTTATCACTCATTTTTTGTGCAAATGCATATTAATGGTGAAAATTATGATACTAATGATATATATATATAAATACACTCATTTTTGGTCCGATGAGTATAATTTTGGCCTATTTTTTCGCTACTCTGCGACTTAATTAGTTTGTTGGTTTCTGTTCTGGCTATTTTTTTTCTAATTGGATTCAGTTTGTGGTGTTTGTAATAGAATTATGACGTGCCGTTCGTGTGGTTTCGACTTTGAGAACTTGATTCGTCATATGCCCTAGATGAAGACAAAGCATTGGATGTTTTTATCAATTACGGCAGTAGTATAGCCGCAAAAGGGGAGAGTGCAGGAATGTTGCAGGTTATTATGTAATGTTGCAAAGGGGGTTGTTGCAAAGGGGGGTGGGGGAAAGGGGGTGGGGGGGAAACTTGGAGGCGGCGTTATCCCCCAAGAGAAAGAAGGAGGAGGAGAGAAAGGAGGAGAGGTGTTCACCTGGCAGGAGCCAAGTGTACACTAAGACTTCCAGCCGGGCTGGCGTTGTTTTATAGGCTCCGAATCAGCCAGAATCAGCCAGTTGGCTGAGCCAAGGAGAGAGAGACAGCTGAAGGAGAGAGAGACAGCTGAAGGAGAGAGAGATGCCTGTAGGAGGGAGAGACGCCTGAAGAAGAGAGAGAGAGACGCCTGTAGGAGGGAGAGACGCCTGAAGGAGAGAGGATAGGTGCACATGCAGGAGTACACATGCTGGAGGTACACACATACGCACACATGCAGGAGTACACATGCTGGAGGTACACGCACACATGCAGGAGTACACATGCTGGATGTACACATGCAGTACACATGCAGGAGGCAAACATGCAGGAGAGAGAGACATCTGAAGGAGGAAGATACATGCAGGAGAGAGAGCTGAAGGAGGAGAGAGACACCTGAAGGACAGAGTGGAGTTCTCCCCCAATTTATTTTCGTTTCCCTAACCTAAGAGGCCACTATGGGGTTTACCAAAGGGCCTGAAATAGAAGGAGCAGAGCTCCTTACTCGGCCGGAGCCGAGGGGGGAATGGTTCTTCAACAGCTTCGCGATCTTTTATAATCCTCTATTCTGGCTGAGTTGCCAGATAGCGCAAGGTATTCCAGATAGCGCCATGTGTCCCATTAATCGTGTACACATATATAACGGCTGTTATTCCAAATGTACTTGTATATATAATAAACTAATGAATCATATAAAATACCACAATAATATTTATATGGTTATACAAGATTCAACCGTATAAAATAACACAAGCGCCTCTTTCATTACGCTTTAATAGAATTAACAAAGTTATCCTATTTCGTTAGACAGAAAACGAATTTTATAAGGGTTACCCAACTAATTATCCACCATTCAATAAATAATAGCAAACGTGAATAAAGAGTTCCAATTCAATGGGTAACTATATCGACATAAGCTTATTATTGTAACGTTTGCTCCCAATATAAATTTTCCTAAATAACAGTAAAACCAATTAATTGAAACTTCATTTAAATACAGCTTCATTAAACTTGAAGATGAACGAAACAAATAACATAGTTATCCATAATTCAGCCCTCACGAATAACGAAACGAAACGATCATTTACGATACAATTCGAAATACGATAATTTACGATACAATTCCACCAAACGAGATGAAAACTTATGAAGCATATAGCCTCATTCCTGCGACGAAAAAAATGAAAAATGACGTAAAATAAAGAAATTATTCATTTGGATTTGCCCAAGCCACTATAGCGGGGTCGAATCGTGTCTCTAGGGACACGATTCGAACGAAAAAGGTCTCTAGGGACCTTTTTCGGACCGAGGGATTATCCTTCTACAAGCTATTAGAGCAGAAATCACCACTGACTCCAGATATTAATTTTATCATTCTTATTACTTCTACAATGAAAATATTTACGCGTAATTTGTATGGTGTCATATAGAAATATAATGATATATATATATATATATTATGGGGGGGGGAGATCTCTCACCCGTTCTTCGGCCCGACCCCGTTTCATTGTAGAAATAATAATAATATATATATATATATATATATATATATTATATACCCTTTGGATAACCTTTGGTTAGCTTCCGCCGGAATTGTTCATTCTGACGAAGGTCAAGGGAAAAACGTACACACAATATGTATATATATATATATATATATATATATATATATATATATATACGCTACACACAGACCGTGCATGGAACTCTTCTGGGATAATTAAATCCACTATAGTCCGAGTAAGTAATGACAAATACCGCCTCGGTGGTGGTGGTTAGCGTCGCGGACTACGAATCCATCGGCCCAGGGTTCGAGACCCGACGGCAGCCGGCGCGCAGCAAAGCCCAGCTGTTCATCCTTCCACACAATAAAGAAAGTGGTTGGTAGATAAATGGGCACCCTAGGAGGCCTAGTGGTCAAGACGCTGGGCTGCTGATGGGTCGTGGTTCGGAATCCACGTTAAACTGTAGGTCTAAGGTGGAGTGAAAAGCTTGACCTTCGTCAGAATGAACAATTCGGGCGGAAGCTAACCAAAGGTTAGCCCGACGCGGGCAACGGGTCACTCGCAAAGAGAATTTAATCATTGGTAAACTTCCTTCCAGACCACTTTCTATACATATATATATATATTATATATATAGAAAGAGAGCGAGAGTTTTGTTCAATAAATAATAATCGGAAAAAACATCGTAATGCACGATTTTTTCTATGTAGCAATAATAATTAACTCTTTCAAATACGTGATTTAAAATAACAGGACCATTTTACCCGAGGCAGTAGTATATCCGAAAAACATCGTAATGCACGATTTTTTCTATGTAGCAATAATAATTAACTCTTTCAAATACGTGATTTAAAATAACAGGACCATTTGACCCGAGGCAGTAGTATACCGAAAAACATCGTAATGCACGATTTTTTCTATGTAGCAATAATAATTAACTCTTTCAAATACGTGATTTAAAATAACAGGACCATTTACCCGAGGCAGTAGTATACCGAAAAACATCGTAATGCACGATTTTTTCTATGTAGCAATAATGATTAACTCTTTCAAATACGTGATTTAAAATAACAGGACATTTACCCGAGTAGTATATCCGAAAAACATCGTATAACCTAATTTGCAACTATAGTTTACCTTGACTTTCATATGCTTCTATCCTGTTTTATTAATAAAGATTTTTAACTTTTAATAACGTATGAATAAAGATTTTTAACATTTAATTTTATTTTAGTATTTATTCATGCCACGCCGCCTTAGACCACAGCTTAACGTTGAAACCGAATGTTCTTTTTAAAATATAATTAGGATATAATTTCTTTATTATAAAATAAGTTAACAATTATGTTAACAAACAATACTAATAATTTGTAAGTAAAAAATATAATATAAGGGACTACCATAGAAATGTAAGTGCCTATAATTCGATTTTATATATATGTTACTCGTCCGGTCTCGTTATAGCGGATTGGTACACGTCATAGCTCCACCCAGCTACATCGGCAGCCAATCACTACGAACATCTGGTCTTTTGGGCGGAGCTTGGCGAATGTGCATATAAAAGGGGATATTTTCAGTTGGGAGTAACAGTAGCTATTTTCGCATCAGTGAATAATCAACCATGGACCTGTACGTCTCCCCAGACTTGTATGAAGAACGTGATACTGCAGCATTAACCACAATTAGTCTTTTCAATGCGGCTGATTGTGGCGAACTATTTTCGACGCAAACCGTAGAAGATATTTGCAGTGACGCTCCTTACAATCCGACGCAAGGGACTACCATAGAAATGTAAGTGTCCATAATTCGATTTTTATATATACGGAGAGTTGTAGTATTTCGTCAAATAGATACTAGTCAAAAATGTCAATCAATGTTATTTCCCCATTATGCTAAAATCGAAATTTTTATGGCGTTCACTCCTCGAACCAAAGATATCTTCACATAATGGGGATCTGTCTGTCTGTATACTCTGTATATGTTTTCCTTTAAGGTCCGATGAGGATTTGACACGAGTTATACAATCTTTTGAAGGGAATACGGATGATATACTAATCAGTCAACAATGTCAAATAATGTAAGTGTTTTTCGATCTTTTTGGGATAAGAAGACAATATATTTTCATAAATTTATTAAATGAAAGAAATCAGTACAATAAACGAATATACAAATATACGAACAAAAACATTATAATATACAACGAGTACGTACAATTGGAAAACGGTTTTTTATCTGTCTGCATACCATTTCATCGTTTCGGTGAGTGTGACACGGGTCAAATAAATTTAAAAAATTTATAAATTCTTTATCATTTGACATATGCATGAGAAATGAGACACAGTACATTCCGCAAACATTAGTAAAATATCCCTGCATACGAAATGGGTTCCATACAACTTCGGGAATATGTAACTGAGCGAGAAATTTTACAATAATAGGGTCACTCCAGGGTTGAGTACCGAGTGAATCAAAATAGTACAGGCGCTGTCTATTTTTAAAATAGACAGCGATCCAGTGAATCCCTTCATTACCGATGATGTCTGTGTTCACAATAAGACTACCGCATTCTCGCGTACTTGGCAAACTCAATGTTTCATTCTTCGCAAACACGCCGATAAATTTGGAACGTGTGACTCGCTCCATTACTTTCTGAAGTGTATTAGCATCCATTTTAAAAGTCAGTGATAACGCTTCTAAATCTATCTACTTCTATTAGGGCTTGCGATTCGAGATATACTAGTACACTAATAGGAGCGTCTATAGGCTTGGCGAATTCCAGCCGCACTGAGATGTTACCGCTCTGCTGTGGTGTTAAATGGGTATTTACGCTAGCAGATAAGTCAGGTGTAATGTCAAACGGATAAAGGTTAAATTGATCAATGAATTCTTCCTGCGTTACCCCATTACCAAGCTCATCACAATCACCTGCAATATGGGTCAGATTACTATAGGCTCTGGCACAAAGAGGTAACACAGCGTCTGATGAATAGTCCGTACCCATTGTTCCACCCAAAGCAGTGCCATTAACGTATAGAGTTATATTTTTAAGTCCGAAATTCTCGAATTTAAAGGCACTCTTTTTATATTTTCCATTCACCGAAGCGTGGTCCTGCATGCCGATTAATATCCTTTTAGGAAGATTTCCCAGGGCAATGTTTTCTATCTGCTTCGATGCCAACCCTGCAGGAACCGTATATAGTTTGATCTGCACTCTGTTAATAGGATATTTCACTGTAGCGTTTAGTAAATTTTTCTCAATTTCTAGTTGTTTTGGTGAACTTAATTTCACTCGCCGTACGCGGAGGTATGTGTCCATAATGTGAACCACAACGGACTTTGCGCCCTCTTCTTGATTCGCATCCAGATTTAAGCAGATCTCAGGACTCGTGCGGGTGAGCTTTATTTTCATATCCACCCCGTTCACAAGCAACTTCTCCTGGAAAGTGAAATCTGTGTGCAACCGTCCAAAACACTCGTATATTTTCTTTTTAGAATTTTTAAATTTGTCCTTTATACTATTTTCATCTTTAGTTTGATAATATCCCTCCGCACTTAAAAAGGTAGCCTTCGCTTCTTTGGAAAAGTTGAGGACATTTTCCAAATAGGCTCGTAGATGATAGTACCCCGTGCCTGCCGATATGTTGGTCTGATTTAAATATACGTCACACTGGTTGAATATGGCGTGCAGAAAGTTTGTTTCAGGGTATACAGCATATTTGTCATCGCAGGCCGTTCCATCAGAATGGGCTATACGTAGCTTAGCGTACATGTGCACACAGCTTGGATCAAAAAAGTAAGGACCTGAGCTGGGTATCACGAATTCTATAGGTGCACTCGGGGAACTAATTGTGTTTAAAGGGTTAATTGTAATAAAGTCACTGTGCTCAATAGAAACTTGGGTTGGCGGGAGCTCAAAAAAGGACAGCTCCGACTTACAGCATTGTGAACTACATGGGTGGATGAAGCGTGCCATGGCGAAATAGTGACTCCTCTCTCGACAAGTGGTAAACAAACTATGATTCATGAGATCAATATCCTTAGCTTATATCAGTCAAAAAAGTGGTCAACCATAGGTTTCATTCGCTTACAGCATTTCTTTTTTGATAGCCTTTTACGTTTAATACCACGTGACCCCTTCTTCTTCCGGGGGCCCTCTTCTTCCCGCCACCACGCATTTTTCTCTTTGCATCTTTGATGATTTCGTTCCGTGTACGCTTTAAATGTTTTTTTAGGGCTTCTTTAGGTTTAGCCCCGGCCAATATGTCTTCTGCAGTGTTAAGGCCTGATTGTAGCGCTTTCCTTCCAAGGTATCTGGCACCCCTCTTCAGCAAAGGAACAGCCGTACGTAGTATGGATGAAAAAATGGATCCAAGTCCACTACCGCGCTGGTATCGCATCCCTCGATAGACGGTGAAAGGCTTTCTATCCATTATAACTCAGTGCGTCGAAAGTGTAGCTTCACTGTTAAGCTCCCGTTACCGAATGGGAAGTTTTCGCCCTCAATCGTTCTTATATATATTGTGATATTGGTTATTAAATTAGTTGCGACATTCACATAATGGGGTCTGTCATATGTAATACTCAAACTCCTTCCTCTATGGTTGGGGATGTGAGCAATGCGCAGCAGGCGTGCCTGGGTATCCCCAACAAACTGGTGCTCCACTATATTACTGTAAATATAGCACATGTCTGGGGACCTTTCAGCCAATTTCTCCATCTTCAATTGATACATTAATCTGGACAAGTTATACTGTGTCTCGTGAAATGTGTCTCTTTGGAAGGCTGCGCTATATCGGCCGTTGGTTAGAATTTTGAACTTTCTATGTTCTTTAAGACATCTGTTAGTCTTTGATTTTAGGATTAGTGTATGTGCAGGGTTGTTTACGATTTCATATACTAAATCATTCGTAAGGTTTGAGTTTCTTAAACTTACGTTTAAGCCTCTCACAACATCCTCGGCCGAACCATATTGACCCGGCCCTAGTCTTACTTCTGTACTGTAATACCGTGCAATCTTAGTCCAAGCGATGCGCATAGTTTCATCCATAGCTACCCCAGCTTTTTCACACTCGTCAATGTCTCTAAGAATCGTAAAAACGGTTTCTTCATGTTCAATATTTAAAAAGACGGTGTCCAGCTGAATTTCGCATATCCCCACCTCATACGAATCACGACCCAATTCAATGTGCCCATGGAGTTCTGTTACAAAGTTGGCTAGCGTGTTGTTAGGGTGTACAGACAGGGACGAGGAGGACGGGAGTGTGACGTAGAAATGGTTAGGAGCCATGTTGCATACTATTTAAGCTTCATTATTGCATCAGCTTTTATATAGGTGTTGAAGCTTTCTGGGTACCCTAGCCATTTCACCAGGTACATTTTTCTCCTTCCTGAACCTTTGCTTCCTAAAATTTTCTCAATTTTAAACACATTTTTTTCTAAATTAAACGCAACTTTCTGCAATTCCTCGCGGTAAAAGCCTCCTGAGATTTCTTCCCCATTCAAATCTTCAATGTAATACATCATTATCACACCTTTAGGTCTCACAGCCCTAACTTTAAAAATCTCGCGTGTCCATCCTTGCTCAAAACCCTTTGCGAATTTATTCCCCGAACGCGACAGCCTTACATAATCATTGATTTTGAAGCGCACAGAGTGTGGTGGTGGTGGTGGTGGTGGTGGTCCATCTCTTCTCGGGAGCGTACCTCTTTCTAAAACTTCGTTAGGTGTTGCCCCAATCGTGCGATGGTGTGAGCGGTTGTAGGATGATGCCAATGGTTCCAGAATGTCTAGAAATCTGTATGTGTTTTTATGTGTAAAATAACGGTGCATGCGTTCCTTTATGGTGCGCTGAACTCTTTCAGCTAAAGAAGCCTTATGTATAGAATTGGTTGTGTAATAGCTGATATTAAACTCTGTCAACATATTCTGAAAAGCACGGCCTATAAACTCCTTCCCCATATCCGTACAAAAATAGCCAGGAACCCTGTTTTCTTTTAACATTAGCGTTTTGGTGGCTTTAGCAACTGTTTCAGGTGATTTATTTTTCAGAGGAACTAGCCACAGATATCTAGAGAATACGTCTATTATGAATAGAATGTAGCGGTAACCATCGTTATACACAGAATATCTTTGCATGTCTGTTAAATCTGCTTGCCAAATAGAATCAATCGAGGAAGCCGTTGTCTTGGCTGTTTTAAACCTTTTTCTCACAGGCTTATGAAGCGTATAAGCGTCCTGCTCCCTCAAAAATCTTTCAACATCTTTTTTTCCTACTCCGTAAACGTGCAGTCTATCTACGCCGCCGTAAGAGGATGGGGTAGAAATGTCATAATAACGTTTAGTTAATACGTTAGCCATTTGCGTATTTTAGAGGCACGTGGGTAGGGTTGGTTTAACCTCTTCTTGCTCCTCTTCAAAGGTGTTACCGCAGGGGGTGACGGCGCCTTCAATTGTGTCACAGGCGTTGCGTGTTCCAAGTCTTTTAACCTGTTCAGATTTCCTATCAACGTTTTAGGGACATTTATTTGTTGTAGTCTTGCTTTAATATGCTTCCATCCTGATGGTGATGGCCTATCCCACTTTCTCACCAGATCATGGACAATGTCTACGATATTCGATCCCTGTACCTTTGATCCTTCCACAATGATCTCCCCTGTATCGGTCCATTGTATGGCGGGATCCTCATTCAATAGATTATAAAGACTTAAGCCTTTACTCCTCAATGTAAGTGGGAGGGTATTTTTTAATACATGTTCGATATGTTGTGTGGCTAATCTTTTTGGTTGATCAGCTGTATCGTCGGGTACAGGTCCTATGTCGCCATCGTCCCCCGTGCTGTGCCTAATAACCACAGGAATCTCCGTAGGGCTCTTATAATTTTCGTACTCGTGAAGAAATTTCTGCAGAGCTTCTTGGTATAAGATTCTTTTCTCATCAGGTGTTTTTTCACTGTTTAATAGGGCTAACAATTCGCTTTCCATTCTTTTAAGTCTGCTTTTACGGGGATCTAGATCCGTGTCTCTTTGCAGTGAAGCGTACACCTCGTGGGGAATCACTACCACTTTCTTCATTATATTAATCTAGTCAGTAAAGGGCCCAAAACTGAAAATAAGATGGGGAGAAATGACCCTCCTGTTTGCACAATAACTCGTTTTTTCTTCGCTACAGTTTGACTTTTACGAGCGAGTGTACGTATTATGTTCTTGTAGCGGCGTAGGCGAGCCTTCTGATGGGGTTTTCATTGATACATTGCAATTTATAACGTTAAGACAGATTTCACAGATGCATTTTAAAAAGTCGGCGTCGATATTTTTAATAAACATCTGCTGCATTGCCCGGCAGTCGATGATAGATTTTTATTATTCATGGTATTTCTTTAGTCTCTTTGTCATTCTGGAATATACACCGTTTCAGGCTCGTTTGGAAATATATTCGTTCGCAAAGCACTCTAAACGTGTTTCGCGGAATGAAGGTCGCAAAGCAAATATCCGTAACGCGTGCTTGTAGCTTTATAAACTTCCAAAAAACTCCTTACGCTGTTCGGGAACATTTGATTGGCTAATACCCCAATTTGTGATACATCTCTACGTTGCGCGAATAAGACTAGATATTGCGTATTTAACGACACATCGCGCATGTATCTATTTTTGAAAAATAGATTCTGATTGATGAAGAACACGCTTATGTTAAGATGGTGGGAGTATACTGTAAATGTCTCGGCAACGTTTTATCCATCTCCACATGAGATCGTCAATTACAATGATTGTATGTTCAGTTCCCTTTAGCGAATTAACGTCATATACACCTTTGTGGAAAAATATCATCTTGGTACTCGTTGAACACTGATTGATACGTCGAATAGCACCATATAACTTTATGCACAAATTTCGAGAACAATCTCGCCCTTTTCTTTAATGATTTTAAGCATAAACACAGTTTTACCACATCCTGTAGGTCCAGATATAATACATGTGGATGGCTCGTGAATCTGAATTTTTCTACAGATCCATTTCTAACACGTCACACTCCTAAGTGGGTCTTTACAAAATATTACAAATTTTGAGTGCTGATCCTTAATATTTCTTCTCCCACAGAACCGACGATGAGGTAGAGCACCCTATCATTTACGGATGACGATGACAGTGTAGTTGTGATCTCCTCCCCTGAACCCTCACCAGCGATACAGGTTGCACGTCCAAAGCGGAGGTATGAGAACCCCACATCAGGTATAAAGCGGCCGAATACGTACCTGTTGCAAGCAGACCCCCAACCCTCAACCTCTTACGCAACAACCTCCCCAGCATCAGCAGCACCTAATATACCCCCTTATTCCGCCCCCCGTTCTGTTAAGTCTACAATAATAATCCCCACCCTCCTACGCAACAGGGCCCCCATCAGCAGCACCTAATATACCCCCTAATTCCGCCCCCGTTCTGTTGAGGATGTTATTACGTTCGAGTTAGTGGCGCGGCCGCAGCCCCCACCCCCCGCGCTTGACTAGAAATCGGTATAGAGTCAGGGTAGACCCTAGAGCCCTGTATAGCAATGGAATTGAGCGCGGGATACGCAGGTAGTAGAGCTATTATAGAGTTTGCTCTTCAGAATCGCGACGAGCGTGAGGTCAGGACGAGTCTGTCCTTTGGGTTCGGGTCAGATGACGGTGATGTAGACGATTATTGGGTGATAGTACGTTTAGACGTTTGGCTGCTGAAGATGTAGAATATATATTAGGGCGTATAATGCAAGCCGTCCAAAGTAGTATAGCCTTCAATATGGACAACTTCACGGTAAATATTGACCGTGTATATATGTTGCGGGTCATAGTGCCATACCGTACACTCTTAACTTCAATTCTCCAACTATTTTACCGAGGCATATAAACGTCGATCGTGGTTGTGGCTTATAGCAGTACTCTTAGCACGTATGTTTACTGTACAAAATACACGGACTCAAAAAATTTGGCTGCCTACGATCGTTGAGCGTGCCCGTAAACTAGCTGTAGACTGTGAACTTGAATTTGACTGTAATATGGGTCCTGAAGAGCTGAGAAAGGTAGAACAGAAATGAATGTGCGCATAGTTATATTTGGTTTGGATGATCGCCGCCGGACTGTGTATGTTTTTAAAAGCTGTGTGAGAGATCGTACAAGGCCCCTACTTATTTTAGGATTGTCAGGGACACGTATCTCCCCATCCGTAATATAAGGGTGCTTTACGCGAGTTATAACAAAAGTCGAAAATATGGGAGACATCATGATTTGTGTAAGGGTGCCTCGAGTTTGCGGATGATATAGTGAGACATTGTAAAGAATGTCACATGGTATGTGAGCAGTGTAAAAGCACCAAATGTGAAAGCCGTGTAGTTGAGAAGAGAGACTGTGATGTGTGTAGACGCACATTTTTCAATAATAGCTGCTTTGATCTCCATAAATCAATTGGTACGTACAGGAAAATGAGAATCTGTGAATGTGGAATGTTTCACACAATGGATAATTGGGGAAAATTTAAGCACAAGTGCGACGTAATTCACTGTCCTACATGCCAGGAGGAATATAAGGCGGATGGAGTAAAGCATGTGTGTTATATGAAAGATGCTAAGCCTAAAAATAACCCTTGTATAACTGTGTACTACGATATAGAAACATATACGAACGCTGAAACCAAAGAGGTAATTCCACATTTACTTGTGAGCCAGACCATCTGTGATGAGTGTATGGGTATCGATGTGACGAGTGCCCCAAATGCGGTAAACGGACAAACGTTTTTAAAACGAATGTCGGCGATAGTCCTGTGAAACTATTTGTGTCCTATATTGTCAAGTTAGCCGACAAGTTCAAAAAAATGACTGTGTATATTCTCGCCCATAACGGGGCAAAGTTTGACACGCAGTTCCTTTATAAGGAGTTGCTTGAACACGAATCCTCTGAGATATTTACAGGTGATCCATTGAAAAGAGGCAACAAATTAATACAGATGCAGATAAGAGGCAATGTACAATTTAAAGATACTTTATTATTCACACCTTGTAAATTAGCAAAGCTACCCAGGTGATGGGAGTAGCAGTTGAAGTTTCCAAAGGATACTTCCCATACACTTTCCTCACCAGCGAGACTTTAAACTACGTAGGCCCACCACCCCCCAAACATTATTTTGACTGCATGGATGAACGTGAAGACTTTGATCGATACTACGATAGTTTTAATGAAAGTAACCCTTATAATATAGCTGATGAATGTGAGCGTTATTGCGTGAATGATGTGCGCGTGCTTAGAGTATGTTTCCAGGCCTTTAGAAGTATGTACATAGCCCGTTTCAAATGCGATCCACTGCAAGTCGCAACCACCATCGCATCATTATGTTTTACGGTGTTCAAGAATAACTTCATGCCTAAAGACACCTTAGCCATTATTCACCGAAACAACCCCCGCAGTTACGGACACAAGGCTATTTACTGGCTCATACACCTGCAGCAACAAACAGGTGTATACAGAAAGCACGCCCGCAACACGGGTGAAGTACCCATTAAGATTAATGGACGTGTTTTTTGGGTTGATGGGTTAAGTGAAAACCGTGTCACTGGTGTGAAGACTGTGTACTCCTTTAACGGTTGCTGGTGGCATGGATGCCCCCGTCCTGAGTGCGGAGTCACCGGATATCAACGGTAGGTCTCCTGCCGACTGTCTTGCATCGACCCGCACCCGCGATCAACTTATAGGATCACAGTTCACTCACAAAGTCTTGTGGGAGCATGAATATGATGCACGGATGGAGACAGACGATGTATACCGTGAGGAAATAAAAACGATCAAGCGTTCAATGGTGCTGGATCCTCTCAAATGTGGTGATAGCTTGTTTGGAGGACGTACAAATCCTTTCAGACTATACTTCCCCCTACGGAGGGCGTGAAGCTCCATTACTACGATTTCTGTTCTTTATACCCATACGTGATGAAGAGCAATCCGTACCCCGTGGGCGCTCCTGAGAAACTGGTGGGGCCTAGCCTACCATCCATCAATGAATTTTCAAAAAATTTGAATGATCATTACTTTGGGCTCTCTTTCGTAGACGTACTCCCCCCACGCAATTTATGGATGCCGATCTTACCTGTCGTTATCGACGACAAGCTCATGTTTCCCCTGTGCGTGAAGTGCTCGGAAGAGGATAACGGCGAATGTAACCATATACCCTACCAGCGTAAGATCAGAGGCGTATATACAAGTCCTGAGCTGGCCCTAGCCGTACGCCATGGTTATAGAATACTGAAGATACACGAGGTGTGGAGGTTTCAGAAGCTCCCCAACCTTTTCACCCATATATAAACGCCTTTTTGAAGGACAAGGTTGAAGCATCAGGGTATCCGCGAGGAGTTGATACCGAAGATGAAAAGTCTGCCTATATTCAACGTTACCGCGACCGCGAAGGTATACAACTTGATCGTGTCCAAATTGTAAAGAATCCTGGCAAGCGCTTTAGTGCAAAATTGTGTCTAAACAGTCTATGGGGAAAATTTGCGCAGAATACCGGCAGAGGGAACATTCATTTGGCACAAAGTTATAGCGATGTCTGGGATTATGCCAATGCCCCCGATAAAGAGGTCATGGAGATCATGAATGTAGGTAATACTTAGGTAATAAAGTACAACAACACGGAATTTGCCACAGATACCTCAAGGGTTACAAACATATCTGTGGCGAGCTTCACAACAGCCTACGCCCGTATAAAACTTTGGGGTCTATTGCATTCTCTTGGGCGGAGAGTATTGTATGCCGATACAGATAGCGTGATATTCACAGAGAGGGAGGGTGATTACATGCCCGCTATTGGGGAGTTCCTCGGCGAGCTCACTGATGAGATCAAGGATGAGTATGGGGACGGTGCATACGCTGACTCTTTTATCTCAACAGGACCTAAGACTTATGGGGTACGGGTCAGGGTAGGGGATGAAATGAAATATATCGTGAGGCAAAGGGTATTACGCTCAACCATGCGAATCGGGAGGTTGTTAACTTTGAGTCGTTGAAGGATCTAGTATGTTTGCAACCTCACCAACTAATTGTAGGCACCCACAATTTTCGGGCGCAGAAGCTGGGAGGCGTGAAGGAACTTAGGGGTACGATGGTGTGCCGTAACACCTATAGGAAACGTTACCAGTTACCTGGCACCTATGATACCATACCCTTTGGATACCAATGATGCTTCTAACTCACACGTCTTGTATATAATCGTATCTATTTGTAAATATGTATATATATATATATAACTTGAATATCTCGAATCGTATTTGTAAATATATGAATATCTCAATAAATCAAATAGCGTTTCACTTTCTCCTGTGTGTGTGTGTGTGTGTGTGTGTGTAGGTGAAAGTTCTAAGCTCCGCCCACTGCGTGAGTCATGCTACTATCTGGGAGTCCCTGCGTGGTCAGTCGACCGCAGTAAGCCCGAGAGATCAGACGTGTATTCAGATCAGACGTATATTGAAATGGCTACCTTAATATTGCATGCACAACGTTTATGAAATGGTATTCAGTAAAGTGTGAGGATGTGGTGGATACCGAAAAACTTCCTATTCCCCCCTCCTATGCCTCTTTTAAAGCCACATTGGATTGTGCGAAGTTCCAAGATGTACAAATACTCTACGGATGTTCTGGTGAGACTGTTGAAGGCTTTCGTTGCACAGACGATGTGCTGAAGTATGCTGCAGGGCTAAACTTTATAAAGTCTCACATACACCGTGAAGTAAAAGAAACAACGCGTGCAGAAGAGAAGCAGCAGGTATGGATAATGAGCCTTGTGGATGGGTGGTGTGACAAGCGGTATTACGTCATGCTACACCATGTCGATTACTCATACCCTACGTCTGAAAATGTGAATCTCGTGATCATGGACAATCTTAGGTGTTTTTATCACTATATTAACGTATATCATGATGAGGTTCATAGTGAGGTTGTGGCTAGTGCCATGCGTGAGTTTTTAACAGATTTTAGAGACGAGTATCGTTTGATGGGCAGAAAGGAAAAATATGAGCATATGTTCCTCTCAAATAGTGCGCCGGAGTGTGGAGATGATTAGCGCCTAGTTCTTATCCAAAGTGCGTAGGCTGGTAGTGACGAAACGGAAAAACAAATATGTGCAACAATTCGAGTCGTACGAACATGCCCATTCACGTATCATCGAGTCAGCAGCCCGTCGAACCGTTCCTGCCTGTGCCTCACACGGCTCATAGTTATCTCAGAGCTTGAACCGAGTAGACGTGCGCTCCTCGAATACGATGGAACTTCCTTTGAGCAGCATTCTCAACGCCTCGTACGATGTGTCCGTGACGAAATCGTTGCGCGTGTTCAGGCGTAATTCCGGTACCATTAGCTATGTACTGGAAACGGAATGTAGACCGACAAACAAACGGGTTTATTTAAGTATCGAGGAGATGAATAGAATCTTTGTGATAGTTGATAAGTGGTGTGAAGATCGTTATAAAATACCTGCTAACGTAGGTACAAGAAGAGAGCAGATTAGTGACGCGCCCTCATACGCCGTTGTATGTACGTTGTGTATAAATAACGATCGGCCGTGCATTGATATAAGGCTTATGTGGAAGAATGCTTCTGATAATAACGCTCTTATTCCTACGCGAAACCGTTTCATCCTCGACAGAATGTTTGAAATCGTCGGATTCCGTAAACTGAAATCTATATTAGACGCGCGTGTTACGGATATGCTTTATTTTGATACAGTTCTTGAATACGCATACACTGCTCTGCTCGATGGGTTTACCGAGTGTAGGACTGGTGAGAATGGTCTAGTGCTGGATGTTTATTTAAAAAGTTTAGACTCTTTGAAATACCATGAACTTTGGTACAAAGCAATTGATCGGTACAAGGCTGAGCTCACCTACACCGTTCACCCTGAAGAACTATTTCTTTATATAACGCGCAGTTGCCGTAACGATTTAGAAGATTATTTCAATTGCCGTTATGTTGAGTGAAGAGTTCACGATTGAAAAGCTCGAGTCGGTAGAAATAAACCCTCGATTGGAAAAGCATTCTTATAAACTTGCGTTTAATAATGTAGCTAACGATGAACTCTTTGTGCGTGCTTTTGAATGTATTCTAGACGTATTTAAAGATGACTTGCCAACCGGTTGTAAAGTGGGGACAAAATAGTACTGAACGATATGAAAGCCATTCATATCGAATACAGGTTTCCCTATACTTTAAGCGGTGAAATATTATTAAGCCGCATAGACTGCGTAATGCAGAGCAATAATGATGTAATTGTAAACTCGATTAAGACCGATTTTAGTATTTTGAAAAAAAAATGAATTGTATATATATTTTGATTATACGCATATTTCTATTGATTTGTGTTATATATATATATATATATATATATATATATATATATATATATTTTGCTTGATATTTCTCCTGTACTGTTATGTACATATTGAAGTGTATATGAAATGTATATTTTATTTATATATCACCATATTTGTGTGTGTGTGTATATTTCTGTTATGTACATATTGAAATGTATATGAAATGTATATTTATTTTATATATAATTATGTGTATATATTTCTGTTATACGCATATTCCTCAAATGTATATGAAATGTATATTTTATTTTATATATATATATATCCATAATTGTGTGTATATATTTCTGTTATACGCATATTCCTCAAATGTATATTTATTTTCTATATATTTATAATAAAAAGAATGATGCAATGTTGTTTATTGTTATGCCTTCTACCACCGGTATTCTGTATACAACAGGTATCTGTCAATATTTAAGCCTTCTAAGCCAACTGGCTGATTAGGAGTCTATAATAGTGTATACAACGGTATCTGGCAACTCTGTCTTCGGAATACATGGAGCTATCTGGCAACTCAGCCAACTGGCTGATTAGGCGTATATAATAATAATAATGTATGCAATAATACTGCTAAAAAGAGGTATCTGACAACTCAGCCAACTGGCTGATTAGGCGTATATAATAGTGTATACAATGGAATACATGGCGCTATCTGGCAACTCAGCCAACTGGCTGATTAGGCGTATATAATAATAATGTATGCAATAATACTGCTAAAAAGAGGTATCTGACAACCAGCCAACTGGCTGATTAGGAGTCTACAATAATGTATACAATGGTATCGCGGTATCTGGCAACTCAAGCCAATTACGCCAACTGGCTGATTAGGAGCCTATAAAACAACGCCAACTCGGCTGAAGTCTTGCAACTCAGCCAACTGGCTGATTAGGCGTATATAATAATAATGTATGCAATAATACTGCTAAAAAGAGGTATCTGACAACCAGCCAACTGGCTGATTAGGAGTCTATAATAATGTATGCAATGGTATCGCGGTATCTGGCAACTCAAGCCATTTACGCCAACTGGCTGATTAGGAGCCTATAAAACAACGCCAGCCCCGCTGGAAGTCTTAATATTTCCTGTAATTCTTCTACTATTTCTTTCACCACCTTTCTCTACAAAAAAAAAAAAAAAATGGTGTCAATAATCCAGCAGGGTTGAAAGCACCTTAAACAGAAAAAACAAACAAACAATGTGCACTTGGCTCCTGCCAGGTGAACACCTCTCCTCCTTTCTCTCCTCCTTCTTTCTCTTGGGGGATAACGCCGCCTCCAAGTTTTCCCCCCACCCCACTTTGCAACACCCCCTTTGCAACATCCCCCTTTGCAACAACCCCCACCCCCCTTTGCAACATTACATAATAACCTGCAACATTCCTGCACTCTCCCCTTTTGCGGCTATACTACTTACGGCGTTATTCTCTCATCCTTAACTTGCCCGAAATGTGGCAGTGAGTGCCTAATGCGAAAAGATCAGAAGATATTTAGGTGAAATAACCAATATTAACCTGCTAGGCTAATTGAATGCCCGGTTAGGTTAATTGAATGCAAGGTTAGGTCAACTGAATGCCCGGTTAGGTCAACTGAATGCCTGGTTAGGTTAATTGAATGCCCGGTTAGGTCAGTTGTACGCCCTTGATGATTGGTTAGGTTAAGTCGTGATATTTTCGTTAGTTTAAACGAAAATGACGAGAGCAAACTTTTATAGTTAATTTTGAGGTGTTTTGCACGTTTCCTTTGGTAATGCGTCTTTACGAGATCTCGTAACATGAACAATTATTGAACATGTTAGGTTATGCTTTATTGTATAAAATGTAGTCAAAAATACATTTTTCACGTGTATTTTGGTGTGCTTTGTTCGAATATGACCTTCATTTCTTGCGCCAATAAACAGAAATACAGTTGTCATTGCATGGCCCAAGCACGTATTTCTGTTCATTTGAACAAGAAATGAAGGTTATATTTGAACAGAGCACACCAAAATACACTAGAATTTTTTTTGTTTTTATTTCAACTTCAGGACATGCCATTTGCGAAATAATTACCTATAATTAGTGATGTAGGTCACACCCGCATCCGCGGAACATCCGCACATTTTCTCGCATCCGCATCCGCACTTTGGACTGCGGATGTCGTGCGGATGTGGACCGTTGAGATAAAATGTCATTAATAAGCGGAAATTATCAAATTCTACTATATTAATAGAACTAGTTCATTGTGCGCAAAAGTGATGCAAGCAACAAGACGAGAGGCTGTTCTTGTATGAAGTTACTCTCTTGCAACCTACTTAGATCCACGTTACAAAGCTAAGTTATTTTCACCTAGTACATTAGAACGAGTTAAATCATCACTTGGCAAAGCAGTTGAAGAGCTTCAATCTCTTGAATCTGTCGCTTCGCCACCCACCAAAAGAATAAAAGTTTCAGTGACAGAACCAACACCTTCAACAAGCAAATCTATCACAGAATCTGTCTCTCAGTTTCTTGAGTCAAGCAGCAATGACGAGACCTACGCGATGTCAAAAGATGTAGTAAAAATGATCGAGAGCTATCACCAAGAAAAACGCCTGGCTGCACGTGACAATCCTATTAGTTGGTGGAAAAATACGCAGAATATCTATCCATACTTGAGTAAACTTGCAAGGAAACATTTAGCCTGTCCTCCAACAAACGTACCAAGCGAGAGATTATTTAGCAGTGCTGGATTAATATATGATGAAAAGAGAAACAGACTGGCAGCAGAAAAGGCAGAAAAATTAATGTTCCTTAAGCATAACCTTCCTTAATTAAGTTTGAACATTAACGATGAACATCTTAGTTTATTTTATTTTAATTACTCATTTATAAATATGCCTAATAAAACTTTAAACTTAATATAAATAGTTATCAAGCTAATTAAAGATCTCTTTCTATAAGGGTGGAGGTTGGGGAAAGAGGTCGGTGGGGTGCATTTGAGTTGGGTTCACGTCCCGCATCCTGGTAACACAATTATGGTTTCTAATTGTGGCTGAAACTCAACAAAATATAACGAATTTATTTGCAGACGAATTCACTAATTGATTTCTATATTAGTTAGATGCTTGATATTATTTTATATGTTCAGAGAAAAGTACAGCAATTATTGTACAATTAATCAATTATACTACATTATAGCTGCAGCTCTTTCTATATAATAACTTATTATATACGTTAAACACAACAAATCTCGAATATATCCTAAAAAATAACGAAAATGTAGACATCCGCATCCGCGGATGTTGAAATTAAACATCCTCATCCGCATCCGCATCCGCGGATGTGAAAAAAATGACATCCGCTACATCACTACCTATAATATAATAAAATTTAGGTGGATTACCTCTAATTTCATTCAAAATAATTTCTTATGTTTTATGTCAACACTAACAGTAACAATTTTTTAAATATGGCAAGAACGTAAAAATACTTTTTTAAAGGAAAGTTTCATTAACTTCATAAAAAAGGTTTAAAACAACCTTTTAAATATTTCTCTTGATTTTAATGAAAACACATTTTATGGAAGTTCTGCTCACATTTAAATATTCCTAAAATCTATTAAAGGAGGTTTTTTTTTTTAGGTAATCTGATGAAGGCAAAGATTACAGAGTTTATTCTAAACTTATGACTTCATTCATTGAGAATGAAGAGGAATAACTATTATATTGTTTAGAATATCAAAAAATAGAATTCATTTCATAATACAAGCATTTAGATGTGATATAATATTCTATAACTCTGAATGGCAGTTAGTCTCTCAATTCAGCGATCGCATCTTCTGCTTGAACGCATGAGAAAGAATCTCTCATTCGTCGAGAGAGAGAGAGTTACAAGGAAAAGAAGTACCTCAAAAGGCCTTGCGGCCCATACCGAGGAGGTACCAATGGCAACGGGTGCCAGGGAAAATTTTGTCTTTCAACTATCCTAGCAGTAGTAGAAAACTGGATAGAAAAGTAGAAGGCTCTCTCCCCACCCTCCGCTCCCTCCCTGCCAGAGGCAGGTACGGAAAAAGGTTGAAGAAAATACCTTGACCCTGGAAAAGTAGCCAAGGAAATTTTACAGGAAAGTGGAGAATATATAAATAGCTCTATATTTAGCTTGCTCACAGAGACACCGAGCAAGCGAACTCCTGCAGAGTTTTCTGAGGTTTTAATCTTAAACTATGAGTGTGTTCAGTACTTTGTCTAGCTATTTTTAAACAGATTTACACTTTGACTGGAAACAACCTCTGAGAGAAGTTGGTTCCAGATATTAACTATTTTATAGGAAAAGAAATTTCCGCAGACTGAGGTCCTAAATGTCTTTACACACTCAAATAGTGTGCAAGATTTCGTCTAACCTTTTCTTGAACTGATCCACAGAGGAACTGTTCACAACTTCCGAAGGTAACCTGTTCCATGTGTCACAGATCTTATACGTAACGTAATTCCCACACACACTAGTCCTAAACCGTTTCAAATCCAACTTCCAACCATTGTTGCGAGTTGGGTTATCATTTAAACTAAACATACTTCTAAAATCGACATCGTTGAACCCTCGTAAGAGCTTGAAAACCTCGATCAGTTGACCGCGCAGCCTCCGAGTTTCAAGCGAAAACAAGTTCAGGGCGCGTAACCGTCGATTGTAGCCCATATGCCTAACGGAAGGGATTAACTTTGTGGCCCTCGCCTGCACTCGCTCCAGCCTCTCAATATCTTTCCTGAGGGTGGGCGACCAGAACTGCACAGCATACTCCAGGTACGGCCGAACAAGGGAATTGTACAGTGAGAGCACAATCTCCTTGTTCCGAAACTGAAATTGCCTCCTGATATAACCCAATAGTTTCTGGGCTTTCTTTTCCACCTCTACACACTGTTTCGTAAACTTAAGGTCGCTGCTAATTAGCACACCCAAGTCCTTTTCTAAATCAGTCACCTCGATATTACTGCCAACATCGAGTAGTCCGACTTGGGATTGGCGAAGCCAATGTGCATCACTTTGCATTTACCCAAGTTAAACGGCATTTGCCATTTTTCGGACCACTCTCCTATCCTACCTAGGTCCGCACGCAGTTCCTCGATCGCTTCGGGCGTCCCAACATTGGCCCCAAGCTTGGTGTCATCAGCGATTTGGCGATCCGACTGACGATGCCACCGTCGATATCATTTATGTAAATGGTAAACAACAGTGGCCCCAAAACGGAACCCTGAGGAACCCCACTAGTGACCGAGGCCCAACCCGAACTAGCCCCTTTAATTACCACCCTCTGCCGCCTATTCCTTAGCCAGTTTTCAATCCACCTACCTATTTCCCCACCGATACCCAGCGCGCGCACTTTCGCCATTAGCCGGCGGTGAGGTACCTTATCAAAGGCTTTCTGAAAGTCGAGATAAAGTATATCAATCGCCCTACTCTTATCGTACTCACTCAACATGACGTGGAAAAACTCGAGCAAGTTGGTGAGACACGACCTATGCCGTCTAAACCCATGTTTAGAGAGAGAGAGAGAGAGAGAGAGAGAGAGAGAGAGAGAGAAGAGCTTCATTCAAAAATATTCGCAACTGGTTCTGAGTTTATAGTCATTTCTCCAACACTGAGCACTTTTATATTCTTTTATCCGCGCCTCTTCTCCCTCAGGTCATCATCAACTAGCCTTTGAGACATTCAAACGCTTGCTTTAATTTTTCCATAAACATGTAAATGTTTTTTTTGACATTCGCAATACTCGCTGATAACACTTGAACATTTTTTCAAAGGAACTGAATGTATTTTTCATTTCTGAATACAAAATGTATTTTATTTTAAATTCACAATTTTAAAATGCCTTTTACGTTTTCTAAATTTTATTTAGAAATATGTTGTCGTTCACCTTTCAAATTTCAATTCCGTTCAATTCTTTATTTATCAAATAAACAAACTCAGAAAGAAATGGGACGTTGAGTAAATGTCATAACGTTTTATATTGACGTTTTATAAACGTTTTATTGACATTTACTAAACGTCCGATTTTTTGTGAGAGCGTTTACATAGATCAGTATATTTTCATTATTAAGACATTTTTTAGGGCTGAGCATTTCCCGCTCTTTTCTTAATCCCGGGAAACGGGATTAAAAAACTTGTAAACACGGGATCCCGGGAAATTTCCGGGATTAAAAAAATTAAATAAGGTTGAAGTACTGGAATAAATTAAATAACTAAACAGAAAATTTCCTTTTATTGAACAAAAACATGCTTTGATAAAAACTTTCTAGAGACTAATAAAACTTAAATTATTGATTTATTTTCGATTATGACTTAAAATAATGCTTTAAAAAACACGGATGATCAAAACTATTATCACTTAAAGATGTTCGGAGTTTTGTGATGAATAATCCTACAGCAGAAAATGCTCTTTCCGACTCTATTGAAGTTGGAGGAATTGTCACCAGAGCATTAAATAAGAGGTTTAAATTTTCTGTTCTGTTACCAGTGACTTCGTAAACATTCATTTCTTTTATGATGTTCTTTACGTCGTAGCTCAGACGCAAATCTTGTTGCTCTCTGGTTCCCATTTCTTTCCGCGCAACTGCATCCAATTTTTCTTCCAAGGACCTTTGATTTGAAGATGAGTTAGAGGAAAAGACTTCGAGTTCTAGTGGTGTATCAAAAAACTGTCGGGGTTCATTTACATGAGTACCTTCTGCCACTACGTCCGTCTCACTTTTTCTAAAAAGCCTGGCAAACAACTCTTTGGCAGTTGTTTGCAATGTTGATTTAGAAGGCGGGAAAAATTAGGGCAAGTTTAATTAAGTACTATTATAGGATTTTTTAAATATTTATATAATCCTACGAGCTTCTTATTACATCTCTCTTGAAGTCTTTTTTTTCTACTGATTGTTTTAAGGTGGTAGAAAAACGAGTTTTCTCTTCTCTCAACTCATTTACAATAAAAGCAAACACCTTCTGCAGTGAGCAATGTTGCATCTCTGTTACCAAGCTTCTCCAATCAATTTTTAACCGGTTCTAAAGATGAGATAATAACATATATTCAAATTCTTCATCTGAAATATCCATGCCCTTTAGCATTCACTTTGGCTGCGTGACATGATGGGATTATAATTTATTACAATGATATAAATATGTGGACATAATGTGGTACGGCAGATCAACAGACACTACACTATGACGAGCGGTAGACTGAGTGTTAGTTAATAAACCTGCCCCTTGCGCAGTTGCGCTTTGGTGGCGCTTTTATACTATTGGTTGAAATTACTCTAGAATGTTATACCTGATTAGCAAAAATTTAGTTATAAATTTTAGTATGTTTCAAAGGTTTAACATAATAAATAAGAATAAAAATTATAAATTCTAATGAAATTTAATATAAAATATATAAATTTTTTTGAAATAGAAGTAAAATCTATTCTAGGAGTTTCTAGAAAGAACGAACTCAAAGCGTCATTTCCCAATCAATTTTCAGTTTCACTTTTCAGTAGGAAGAAAATGATATTATTTCACTCCCGATACTCGAGCGAAAACGGTTTTCAAAGTTTAAAAAACAGGGTGAACGAAAACTTCAGTTGTGAAAAGCCTTTGCATGAAATAAATATAGTACATCATAATAAAAGTGTGTTTAAAAGTCTCCCCTGAAAATGGAATACCGGGAAATACCGGGATCGATGACAGTTTTCCCGGAAATTAGCTGTCTGCTTTACTTTCGGGATCCCGGGATCCTGGATGCCTAGCCCTACATTTATTGCATAAAGTTGTAAAATGCCTTTAACAAAGGGGACGCCTTTTACAAGCTGAAGTTTACTGTTCAGTTAAATATAAGTATAAAATCTTTATATAAAGATTTAAAGACTAAAGCCTGGGAACTTACGGACTAACATAGTAAATTTGAACATTACATTTATATATAAACTTGGACAGGGTTTTCAATGTAATCGGTTGTTACAGTCGGGTAACTGATGTGGTTGTATGCTTAAATTTGACAGCAGATCATTTCTATAATAAATTACATTTTAACCGCCATTGTAATAAACCTGCGTGTCTATGTAACGTGTAGTGACAATATTGCGCTATTAAAAGAAGAAGACATACGCAAGAATTAATTCTTATATACATACCAAGTGTACATATCGTAAAAGTAATAAAAAAGTAATCATGAAAGATAATAACAAAAAGAAATAATAATAAAATTATTATTAATATTGTGGTTATAATAATAACACCACCTACAATAATCATTTTTATAATTATCATCAACATTATCATTATTTCGTTGTTGAGCATTTGGGAAAGGAACATTATTATTATTATTATTATTATTATTATTATTATTATTATTATTATATATTTTTAGTGTGTAGAACTAAAGTACATTCAATAACTTTGGAATTTATTAGATTTTAATTGAAATATGAAAGCTGAGTGAGCATTGAAGTATAGATTATTCCATAATTCCACCGCTAAACAAGTGTAAAAGTTTCTACTGCATTGAAAAGTATAATTTGCCTTTAAAATATATTCCCTCCCCACATATTTTGCTCAATATTCGTGGTGTATCTGATTTTCTATCACATTTTCAATTATTATTATTATCAGGACAAATTGTTTTGTAATTCTGAACATTGAGTAGTACATCTGCACTTCAGATACGTATTTAAATTTTAATATATACAACTGCTTAAACATTTCTGAAGTATGAGCATAATAATCACTTTTATTTTCTTACTATTCTCCTTTGGTTTATAGTTAAAAGGTTAAGGATATAGTCACGCGTACTCCCATATGCAGGTGTAGGTAGACTAGAGAAAAATATAACGTTTTAAGTGTATTTGTGGGTAGAAAGGATAATTTTGTCAGAACAAACGAGAATGTGGAGAGTTTATGACCTATATTTTTAGTATGTTGCCAACAGATAGTTTGTCATCAAGCACAACGACTAATATTTTTTCGTTAGTGACACGCGATATTGCGCGCAAGTCAATAATACTAAAGTCCTTTATCATTTTCTTTTGTGATTAACAAAAGTTTGTTTTATTTTTATTAGGATAATTTGTTGGCTTTCAGCCAGTCATAGACTAACATTATGTCTTTACTACTAGATGCAAGATCACTGTTTGAGTACGAGTATATCAGGGAAGTATCATCCACCTATTGAAAGATTTTGCCATTATGAGTCATTTATATAGATAAAAAATAATAGAGGACCCAAAATACTTCCTTGTGGAACTCCATGTATAATTTTTAATTCGGAAGTAATAATATTATTTTGTTTGGTGTATTGACTTCTGTTGCACAGATAAGATTTGAACCAATCTAATGCAGCATCCCTTATGACATAATGAGATAATTTAGTAATAAGTACGTTATAGGAGATTGTATCGAAGGCTTTGCAGACGTCCATTACCAAGAGAAGGGAAGACTCTTCATCATGAAGGCTTTTATGTAATACGTTTAATACGGTTGAAATTGCATCCCTTGTTTTATGGCCCTCCCTAGATCCAAACTGATACTTGGATGTATGGTTATTTTCTTCAAAGTATTTTGAGAATTACGCGTAAACAAGTCCTTCAAATATCTTTTGTAATGAAAGTAAAATAGATAAGGTCGACAATTAAAAGGTAGCGACTCGTCTTCTGATTTGAATACTGGACAAACTCTTGCCTTTTATGCGTTCGGGATAAGTTGATGAGTTGAACACGTAATAAAGAGAAAGCTAATCTTAACAGTACTTAAATACTGTATTAGGAAGAGTGTCTACGTGACACTGTTCCTAATACAGTATTAAGAAGAGTGTCTACGTGACACGATTTGTTTCTAAGTGTGGGAATTACTATTTTGACTTCTTTGTGAAAAATAGGAGTGAAGAGGAATATATAGGGTAGGGGATTGCCAAGATATTCCTCATTGGTGTTTGTGTGTTTAGCGTGGGGGGGGGGGTGAAGTGACGTATGTTCAGCCGTGGTTTTACGTACCTGTAGCATATTATTTACAGTTAAATTTGTGGGAAAACAATTTTGTTCTTTTTCCTTATGTAAACTTTCGTTAATGTTAAGTTTCATTTGCTCGTTGGAGTCGTCTTTTGTATTCATTAATTTTATCGATACAATACTGAGATTTTGCTTTTTAATTACATTATTTAAAGCCGTTTCTATATTTGGTGTATTTGTTTTGGGAATTGTACTTTCTTATACACGTTTTTAACTTTGATATTTTTGTCGGATGGTGTCTAAAGAGGCTTATTTTGTCTTTTCTGGCTCGTATTTATTGTGATCACGGGAGAAATTGTTAAATCCTTCTTTTAGTACTTTTCAGAACTTTACAATTTTTTTTTATTTATGTCGTCCGTTCCTTCGAGAACTTCTCAGATAATTTTATTCTCTAATTTCTTTTTAAGTCTTTCTAAATTCTCTCACTTTTCCTCTATTCTCTTTTCCTAATTTTTTCTTTTGTACGATCCTTTTTCGGGATTATTTTCTGGCTCTCATTCAGTGCTAAGAAACAGCCGAAGTAGTAAAAAATACCTGGAAGGAGAGTGGAATGCCAGATGTGTAGTGTAACGAACTTTTGCTCTACAGGGTGTCCCGTAACTCCGGTCTCGTAGGAAAGTTTATTTTAAATTAAATTTACGAAAGTAATACATTAGAACTGAAACAAATGTTCAAATTGATGTCTTGTTTTGGGACTTTTTTCTGTTGCGGGTAGAATAACACGCAATGGCTAATATGGAAGTGAGTTACAGTCCTGAGGAAAAGGCGGAGGCCTTTTCCTGAGGAGTGTCCCAAAACAAGATATCAATTTTAACATTTGTTTTAATTTTAATGTATTACTTCTGTAAATTTAATTATAAATAAATTTTCCTAGGAGACCGGATTTGTGGGACACCCTGTATATATGGTCAATGAGCGTTGAGTGTTTTATGGTTGCATTTTCTCGTGTGGCCCACGTAATATTTTGGTAGAAGCCATTACCATTCTGTTTATGAGTTGGTTTGGGTCTGTACATGTACTGTATTTAAAAAGATCAGAATTAAAGTCTCTCAAGAAGATTGGTTTTTGTTGTTTTATTTTATCATTTGAAATAAAGTCTATATTTTCAAGAAAGTCAACAAAGCTTCCGTTTGGGGGAATATATATATATATATATATATATATATATATATATATATATCACATTTAATTTGGTATTTTTGGTGTAACGTTTACAGGGAATATTTCTACGGAGTTGGATAATGTTGTGTACATAACATGGACTTATGTACGTAAATTGTAACCACTCGTCCCATTATACCGTCACGAAAGGTTTGATATAATATTTGTAGCTCTCTGAGGGAAATAAATTTTTAGTTATTTCTTTTTTATGTAAGTTTCCGTTGGGACTATGATATAAAATTTTATTCTGATTATTTATTGATAATATATTTTGTAGCTCTTCAAAGTTTGCGGGTTTGCTCCAAATGTTCAGAGTCAATATCATAAATTTATTGTTAAGATTTGGATTATTTGAACTTAAATCACGGATGCCAAAATAATCGTTCTCAGAACCGATATGGAACAAATTAAAAAGTTCATTTCAAATTCATGTTGATCTCTTAATAGTTCTAACGGGCTTCGAGTAAGTATTACACTACTTCGCACTTATTAAGCAGATTACATTTTCTCCAATGTTTTCAAAAGTTTTTCCCCGATTTCAATGAAATTTGTAGCAAATAATCACTATATATAGCAGCATTGATGGTATTCATTTCGATAAAATATTTTGATAATTAAAATAATTATCTAATTTTATTGAAAAATATGTAAAATATTGTGTTCCGAATTATTAAGCAAGTATTCTATTTACGGATCTAAATGGTGAAAATGGGTAAGAAGAAGGATTTAACACTAACTGAGAAAAGAAAAATAGTCAAGTTACTCGCTGAAAATATAAAATCTATTGAAATTGCGAAGCAGTTTGGCAGAGCTTATCGAACTGTAAACAAGTTTGTAGCGGAGGGTACCAAACTGAGGCAGCGAAGTGATAAAAGAGCTACAAAAAAGTGACAAGGCGGCAGATATCTGTAATCAAGCGCAAATTGCAAAGCATCCATTGTCCTCAAGTAAAGAGGTTTTTGAGCAGGCTGGCATACATAATGTACCAAGAACATCTCGATGTGGAATCCTCCAAACAATTGGCAAGACGTGTAAACTTACGATTCAGTCACCATTAACACCCAGGTACAAGAAGCAGCGTGTTGAATGGGCGCGTCAGTACGTGAAAAGAGATTTTAATACTGTATTGTTCACCGATGAATGAAAAGCAACCCTTGAGGGACTTGATGTTTGGTCAAGAAGATGGATTGCTTAGAGCCAATTTCTACCATCGAGATTAAGACGCCAACAAGGTGGAGGTAGTGTCATGTTTTGGGCAGGATTGATAGGCATGAAGTAGCTGTCCCATACAGAGTGCCTGATGGTGTAAAATGAATGCCCAGTCTTACACAAACTTTCTAAAAGAAAACCTCATTCCATGGTAGAGATTGACCCTTAGCAATCCATCTTCTTGACCAACCATCAGATCCCTCAAGGGTTGCTCTTCATTCATCGGTTAACAATACAGTATTAAAATCTGTTTTCACGTACTGACGCGCCCATTCAACACGCTGCTTCTTGTACCTGAGTGTTAATGGTCACTGAATCGTAGGTTTACACGTCTTGCCAATTGTGTGGAGGATTCCACATCGAGATGTTCTTGGTACATTATGTATGCCAGCCTGCTCAAAAACCTCTTTACTTGAGGACAATGGATGCTTTGCAATTTGCGCTTGATTACAGATATCTGCCGCCTTGTCACTTTTCTTATAGCTCCTTTATCACTTCGCTGCCTCAGTTTGGTACCCTCCGCTACAAACTTGTTTACAGTTCGATAAGCTCTGCCAAACTGTTTCGCAATTTCAATAGATTTTATATTTTCAGCGAGTAACTTGACTTTTTTCTTCTTTTCTCAGTTAGTGTTAAATCCTTCTTCTTACCCATTTTCACCATTTAGATCCGTAAATAGAATACTTGCTTAATAATTCGGAACACAATATTTTACATATTTTTCAATAAAATGAGATAGTTATTTTAATTATCAAAATATTTTATCGAAATGGATATCATCAATGCTGATATATATAGTGATTATTTGCTACAAATTTAATTGAAATCGGGGGAAAACTTTTGAAAACATTGGAGAAAATGTAATCTGCTTAATAAGTGCGAACGCAGTGTAGACACGTTTAAGATTTGGATCACCTGAAGATCAGGGCCCCCAGCCTTCTTTAGTTAGCCTTATAAGGCTAACTAACAAAAATATCACGACGTAACCTTATAAAGCTAGGCCTTCTAATAGCTAACTAAAGAAGGCTGGGGGCCCTGATCTTCAGGTGATCGTAAGAGTTAAAACAGAAACGGGAAATGGTAAAACTAAAAATAAAATAATAAAAATTAAGAAAATCTAAGAAAAAAACTGGGGGAAAGTCGCTTTAAATTAAGTTAAATGCACTTTTCTTGTAAGTTTGTGAATCGTAAATTATTTTAAGGTTTTACAAAAGCAGTATGAACAATACGGAAAAAAAGATTCACACCTAAGACACGTACATAGACACGTACATGCGGGAATTTGTTATATCTGTATACAGGGCGGGGGGGAGGCATAAGTCACTTTACCGAAGTGAGTTTCGTTAAACTGACTTCGGTAAAGCGACTTATGGCCCACCCTATATTGTATATTAAACGCAAATTCTGACTTATTACGTACTTATGTAACCCTTAATTCATAACTTGGGTAAAATATAGGCCTGTTTATGAAATAAGGGTTAATTATATTTGAATTAATCAAGGAACACAGTTAAACCTTAAACTTACAAACAAAAACGTAACAGGAACTCCAGTTACAGTTAATATGGTGTATATACAGTATATAATATATATACACTTCATATCGAACGAATAAGGAGACAGAACAAATTTTAACATATAATATAGATTTAAGATAATAATAATAATAATAATAATAGTGCATAAATAATTAATATTAATAATAACAGCGCCTAAATAATTAATATTAAAGCAAAATAAGAATCTAACAGGCAATCCAGTTACAGTTAATGGGATACAATTAGAATGAATAATGGGACAGACAAATAATAATAATAATAACTTAAATGATTTCATTTCAAAACATGCAGTAACAACAACACAATGTATTCACACTTAAGAATTTTGACATTCTATTTGTGTTTTTGTGTTCGAATATATAGATTTAATAATACTAATTATTATTATTATTTCAATTAGGTGCTCCAGTAGTTGATTGGGCGTTAAATTATTAAAAGTAGGCGATATACTCTATATCGTAGTTATTTGGGTCAAAGTTAACTTCCATTAGAAAATTATCAGTCATTACTAAATTTGATCAGTACCTATATCAGTGGTTGTCAACGAGGTGCCACGGCACACTGGTGTGCCGCAAAAATCTAAATCTCACTAAGAGCAATAACATTTATTAAGTTAATTTTTATTGGTTTTCTTTACACTTTCTTTTCAAAGTAATTAACAACAAATATTAAAATATAACAATTCATAACTCAGTGTTTAAAATTGGGTCTGTATCGAAGGAGTGACATTTCAAAGGAGTGACATAACAAAGGAGTGACATAAATACCGTAACGAAGGAGTGACAGAATTGTTAAAATTAAGATTTTATTTCAAAAACTAGAAACCTAACCTAACCTAACCTAACCTAACAGTTGCAAGCCTCTCTTCCCTCTGGATTTGTTCTTTCTTCTTCTTTGTTGGTATTTTCGTGTCACTCCTTTGAATTTTATCTCCGATTTGTCACTCCTTTGTTATGTCACTCCTTCGTTATGTCACTCCTTTGAATAGGACCGTTAAAATTAGGCCGGTTTTAATGGTTAACAATTATTTGCAACATTTTATGGAAAAAAATGTTTAAGGGATGCCTCGAAATATGGTAAATGAGTTTAGGGTGCCTTCACTTAAAAGAGGTTGAGAACCACTGAACTATATTCTGGTTGGAGAACTTTTGATATATATTGTCCCGTTATCAGTGAAACACTTCGATATTTCACGAGGGAAGACTTTCTTGAAGATTCTTATCCTTTTGAAGAAGTTCCTTCTTTTGTAGCTGCTGAGGTATTTGTTGACGGATACGCTACTCTTAGTCTAACCTGGGTGCACAGGTCAATGAATTCTCTTTTCACGTCGTCATCTTGTAGCGTTTTTTTTTTCTTCGGACAACCGAGTCTGGAACTCTCGACATTGTCCGTCGGTTTAACATTAATTCGAAGGTCCCTTCGCAGGGCCTCGATTGTCTTTTGTTTTAGATCTTCATTTTCGCTATCATTAGGTGTTTCAAGTCCTCTGATTACTGTTACACAGTGGTGGGCACCGTTAACCAAAAAGTTAACTTCGTTAACCGCTAATCCGTTAACCAAAAAGTTAACTTCGTTAACCGTTAATCCGTTAATTCGTTAAACATGTAACGGAACCGTTAACGTTAACTTTTATTATAAAAAAAATGAAAAACACAATATATATATATAATTTAATTTTCCCTCTTCTTCTCGTTCTCCATTTTGTCTATGAGATGCATGTTGCCCTTCATGAAAATTAGCATATCAAAGTTTTCATCGGACAGGGATGATCTCTTGGCCCTCAGGATGTCCTTGCCCATAGAGAACAAACGCTCCACTGCAGCACTGGAGGGGATGGCTGTGTTGAACTTGATGAACAAGTCCACCAACACTTGCTCACCCAAGAAGGCAGCATCTGTCAGCAAGTCCTTGGAGTTGGTCTCCAGCCAGGTCTTGACCAAGTTCTGGGCGAAAACGCTCCCATTGTAAGACATCAATTGACTTAATTTATGTCATCAAAGTGACATGAGAATTGAAATCTTACCTGATCAGTTTTATGGTTCTTGAAATGTATCAAGGAGACTACTAATAAGGTACTCACAGACATATTATAAATATACATGACTTACTTGACAACGATTATTTTTAAATATTCACTAGCACAAACATGTTGCGCAAGAGACAGACTGCAAATGAAACGAATGTAGTTATTTGTTGTAATTGTTACATATATATTATTGAAAGTGCCTTAAAATGCTCGTGATATTTCTTGAAAGAAGTTGAAACATTCAACTCAAATGGCAAATCTTTCCGCCTGATTTTACAGTCGACCATGTTTTGCTCAAACCAATGCCATAAATAACTACCATATTTGGTAAGACACAAATTGTGGCGACGGAAACAATATATCGCCTGATTTTGCACTGCGGAAATGGAAATTCGTTCATTACTATTAACAGTGGCGGATTAATTGCGCACCTGCTCAGCACTGAAAATAATAGAAACTTTTAAACGTTTATTTATGAATTTTTTGGGTTAACGGACTTGAGTTAACGGAAGTTAAATGTAACGGAAGTTAATTAGTCCGATAATGATTTTCAAAGTTAACTTAAAAGTTAAATCGTTAACGAAAAAGTTAACTTCGTTAATTAACGATTAACGGATTAACGGTTTGTGCCCAGCTTTGCTGTTACATTACACTGCGCTTGTTGAAAGTGCTCTATTTTGTTCTTCTAGTTTCTCCGTGTTTTTTCTGCAATGTATCCCTTCTCTCATCGTGTTGGTTAGATTCTCTTTGTAGGAATTTGACCTTCCGATTTAGAAATCGTACCTGTTTCGTGAGTATCCGTGTAACATTATGGAACTCCTCGATTGTTCGTAACGAACCAGAAAAAAAACTACGTCTAAAAAGTCACCCCTCATTATCACAGTTAAGAGGGGACGTAGATCATTTTACACAAAGATGACCCGCAAATGATTACTTTCCACCAGCGCCATTCCCATTCGAGGTCAGAAAGTGAGAATGCTGAAAGTTGGAATTCCTGATTTGGGGGACGAATTGCCCATTTGCAGGCAAGAGGGTTATATTGTGAAAATGCTACAGTAACTTAAAGTAGGAAATCCTTCAATGAGAATGAAAATGGATCGATTTGAGAATTGTTTCCTTTGAGATTCCCGCTTTCGGATTCCTCATTCTTGGATGAAAATTGAAATGAAAATGACGAAAGATTGGGAGGAGACCTCCATAACTGGCGTTTTTTTGTTATTTTTGTGTGTGTGTGTAAAAACTATAACAGTTTGCCATGTTGATGAGTCCATCAAATGGAATGTTTAATTTAGACCTCAAATTCCCAAAATTTAAATTAATCCTTTTAGACCGAGGGATATTTTCAAAACTGTCTAAAATCCTCTGGCGTTAACCAGAAAATTAGCAAAATGTCGCTGGACGCTAAAGAAAGCCGAAATTGCATTAAATCTGAGGCTTATAGTTATCTCACGGGATACGTGAAAATTTCCCATGAAAATATAACCAAGAGAAACTTCATTAAAAATTTGAACGCAGATTCGAAGTGATTCGATCACATTCGATCAAAATTTGGTTGTAGGATATAAATGGTTCAGTAATTGCGAGCAAACTAACGAAATAAAAATGTATATTTAAGCTCTAAAAATGAGAAATTAAAAATTTTTAATTTTCCTTTGCAACTTAACAGCTCTAGGCCTACATGGCGTTATAGTTTCAATTAAATAAACAAACATTGTTTTGGGATAAAATGAACGAATTAATCCTAATTATATAAACAGAAAAATATTTTAAGTAAATAAAAAAAATTTTGTCCCACAATTTTTTTTTTTTTAAATTTGTGGACACTTGAACTTTTGTCTACAATTACGAAATTAACTTTGTTAAAGCAAACAATAATCTAATTAAGAGAAAAAAATTGCTTCTTTCTCAACTCAAACAACAATTTATTTCTCCTATTTTTATTCATTTGGGGGTTAACAAAAAAAAATGGTGTGCTTGCACAGAAAAATTGTTTTATGCGAGTTCAAACAAATTCATCTTTCTCCGAGTTTTGGGTGCTGGTGTCCCACAAAATTGTCCCTATTTCTAAATAAAAATTCTAAGTTAAAACGAAGCATTCTAGACACAAATACAAACGCAATAGGTACGTAGAACATAGGAGTTTATTAACTTTAATTAAAAACATGTTGAGTGTAATCACCACGTTTTTCTAACTCAATATTCAACCTTACACAAATGTTTGACATAATTTTTGGAAATAGCTCAGCTGGGATGTTGTTGATTACCTCGTAAACTTTGGTCTTTAGGTCTTCAAGTGGCTTAGGTTTGGTAGAATAGATTCTATCTTTTATATAACACACTGGCTCATGAAGTCGCCCGAAAAAGTGCTTCCTCAAAAAGTTTCGAGTTCCACAAGCATTGTGTAGATGTGGTGCTTCCTGTTAAAACCACTGTGAATCTAGGGTTCTATGGCCTTACTAAGCTATAATCTATTGGTAACGGTATCGTCTTTTCCAAATTTCGTAGAATTTAGGAAACTTTATTGCTTTAAGTATGAAATGGTGAAAGAAGTTTTGATATACAATAATTATCAGTTATTAAGTAATGAAAAATTAGAAATGTATAGGTATGTGCGAAATAAAAGCCCCAATCTGTGACCTTTCTGAAGAAAAAATTCCAATAATAAAATATACATACGTTATAAAATAACGGGCAAACAAAATAGAGGCTTTTCGGGACGCCTATATATATATATATATTATATATATATATAAAACTTTCACAAAGATTTTCAGGAAAAAGGCGGGCTGCTGGATTGCTCTGTACAGCACTTCAACCTCTCGGGGAATACCAGTCAGTCTAGTCCAAGAATGTAAGTAACCCCCCTTTTAACCAATCAGTTTAACTAATCACTTATTCTAAGGAACCATTCCTTCTAATAACCAATCATCTTCAACGAATGATGACCTCAAATAACTATCTGCAGTGAGAACAACCAATTAGTGCGAATGAAGAGTCCATCTGATTACCGGTAACTAAATAAATAACCAATCTCAAAGTAAAATAAAATTTCTCTTCGACTCCTTCGTACTTCCCTCATCGATTTCTCTGATGTTCAAAGCATGTCTGAACTATGTCCCGTTCGTTGTCACAGTTTAAGAAATGTTACCAATATATGTTGGCAAGAAACAGAGCGTTTCACGACAAAACCTTTCGAGTCGATTGTACCAAACTAGAAAACCGTCAAAAAGGGTGAACCGACAGAGTCTCATCTTATATATCAAATACGTGAAAATTAAAATGATGTTGTAAAGTTCTTATGTATTTTATACTCTTCAGTAATAATCAGTTAGGAAGGCCAGAAACTGACACAGTGCTCAGGCCAACTAATGCGGCACATTAGTATCAACATCATCGAGGTTCGGACCCCGACTTCAGTGTCGTCACTTCACTTATAGGTAAACGGCGTTACTCACTAAGCTATAGACGCTGACTTTCATACCCTTTACCATGCAATCCAACAGCTAAAGATATCCGCACCTGCTAAAATGGCATTCACTAATAAAAGCTAAAATTAAAACTATAAAGAAGTAAAATAATGTAAGAGAAATAAAACAAATTTTACTTTTAAGTAAAAAAAAAAAATGCTTTCAGATAAACTATAGTTTAATAAAAATGCTTAAATAGCCCAAAACATCTCGCCTTCAGTGCTTAAATTAACGTAAATTTAAAAATTGACGGTAAATTATTTTGTGCAATTTAAACTCTTTTTAACTCAGATTTTGGAATTTAGTTTGTTTCATTATTGCGGTGTTGAAGAAAGAGTAAAGCGGATGAATTTTAGAACGTACCTTTCTAATACTGAGAACTTTATAAAGTTCTCAGTATAAGTGCCATATCAACACCTTCATTAATGTAGAAATTAGAAAGGTACGTTCTAAAATTCATCTGCTTTACTCTCTCTTCACCACAGCAATAATGAAACAAACTAAATTCCAAAATCTGAGTTAAAAAGAGCTTAAATTGCACAAAATAAATTAACATCGATTTTTAAAAATAAATTTGCATGATAACTATGCATTAAATTATCTTTTAGAAAATGCGAACGCAAGAATGATTGATCAAATATTTAATACGCTTTACTTACAAAACTTTACGACGACAATGGCAACGTAAAACCAAACAGCTAAAATTCAGTGTTTCCCAACCGGGAAATAAAATATTCACGATTTATTACGCGTTCATACGGAAACTATAGCCTGGATGTGGAACATTAAAAGACGAAAATCCTCTGAGATGCCAAAAAATAGATATGGGTAACATTAAGGTGCCTTGCAGCATAAAAAAATTAGGAACCACTAAACTTAATAGTTTGCCTCGACTTTCGGTCGGGCTCAGGGCTTGAGTTGAGGGCGGTATGTACCGGTTGTTAATTTTTTTTTAATAAATTGTTCCGGTTGTTAACCCCTGTGAAGGCCCCCCCCCTCCGCACTCTCATCAGCACACTTCCCGCACCTTAGGTCTGTCGATATGCGACGCTGCTACGCGTGAATCTGCGGCCGTACCACTTGTTAATTTTTTACAACTCAGGCCCTGGTCTACAAAAACCCTCCCTCCCCCCCTCCCTCCCCTCCAAAGAAATAAAATATATAGGGATATTTGAGAGCTGACTTGAATCATTTTGAAGCGTGTTTTATTTCTTTTGATGTCGTCCATGGAAGGGAAATCTCAAAAAATTAAATATTTATAAACGGATTACAAATCCAAAAGTGGTCTTCAACTACAGAGGAGAATAAGCAAAGGTAAAGAATAAAGTATTTTTTGGAAAATACATTGAAATAAAATTACACGAACAGCAGATGAGTTTCTTTGGAAAACGTCGCAAGCTTGAAATATTTGATGAGATTTTTCCAAGTGAAGCACTCAAACGAGTTTCAACATCAAGAAAACTGGTCGCCATTTTTTTAATATAGTGTTTTCAACTGGCACCCACTCACTTAATCCTAGTGACGTATGGAAGACACACATACAGATCTATAAATTTATCTATCTATCTATGCAATTGATAATGATAAGCTTTATTGGCAGGATATAAATCCTATAAAGTAGTGCAATATTCTTGAAGGTAATAAACGATGAGGTAAACCAAACAACAATAAATTTAAAAAAATTTAAAATTATGACTAAAAGAGAAGTGAAATAAGACACGTGCAGAAACAATAATAATAAAAAATACACACCGTTAAGACTACAAAAAGGGAAAAAAAGGGAAATAGAAATAAAAAGTACACGTAGCGACAATACCACCATATACGAGGGTACTTCAATAAGTATCCGCACTTTTTATTTTAGTGATAATATAGTATATATATAATATATACTCTTAATAACGAGCCAAACTGAGATCTATAGGCTTATTTAGGCTAGCAACAGTATAGGCTTATTTAGGCTACTCGTAGCTGTCACATATCGTACGAGTAGTGAGCATGGCTGCGCCGCTTTCAATTTGTACTCTGGAAGAACAGAGATCCTGGTCCGTTTTTTGTGGGCAGAAGGTGTGAAAGGAGCTGAACTTCACACGCGTTTATGTGCTCAGTATGGGAATAATGCGTTACCACGGCGAAGTGTGTACGAGTGGATTCAAATGTTCAAGGAAGGTCGAACATGTGTGACAGATGCTCAGCGCTCAGGACGACCGTCAACATCAACCAGTGGTGACAAGCAGGAAGAAGCCAGAGCCATGATTTTCGATGACAGAAGATTAACAATAAAAGAAATTGCATCTTCATTAGACATCAGTCAAGGGTTAGCCTATTCGATAGTTCATGACATTCTTGGCTTTCACAAGGTTTGTGCAAGATGGGTGCCCAAACAGTTGACGGAAGAGCACAAGCGTAATCGTATGGACGTCTGCTCTCGTCTTTTGGCGCGGTATCATAATGAAGGTGAAAACTTTTTGGAGCGCATTATCACTAGAGATGAAACCTGGATCCATCACTATGAACCAGAACGCAAACGACAGAGCATGCAATGGAAGCATCCAACATCTCCCGTTGCAAGGAAGTTCAAAGCGCAGCCGTCAACAGGTAAAGTTATGCTAACACTGTTTTGGGATACACGAGGCCCTATCCTTGAACATTATCTAGAGCGTGGAACTGCAGTAACAAGTGCATCGTATTCTGACATGCTTCGGAATCAGTTAAAGCAAGCAATTCGCACAAAACGGAGAGGGAGAGTGTCGGAAGGTGTTATTCTGTTACACGACAATGCGCGCCCACATACCGCTGCACAGACTAGAAAATGCCCTCAAGAACTTAAATTTGAAGTTCTCGACCATTCAGCCTACAATCCCGACCTGGCACCTTCGGATTTTTACCTGTTTGGACCACTAAAAGACGCTTTGAAAGGTCAGCGATTCCAAGGCGATGATGACCAAAAGGAGGCGGTGCATGACTGGCTACACACACAGCCAAAAACATTCTTTTGTGATGGCATTAGGAAGCTTGTAGATCGCTGGACTAAGTGTATTGAGAAACAGGGAGACTATGTTGAGAAGTGATGTGTTTATAATCTATCAGATGTGAATAAAATTGTGAAAATAAAAAGTGCGGATACTTATTGAATTACCCTAGTATATATATATATGATGATAATGATAATGATATTGTTTATTGGCAGGAGACAGATCCTCCCCTTCCCCCAAAACAGGTATAGTATCTATCAAGGTAATCAGCGATACAACTAATTGAACAAGACATTTAAAAAAAAAAAAAGGGTAATAAAGAAATAACAATAATATAAATGCAAAAAACTTCACTTTTTTCTACGTGAAGGTCAAAATATGAAAATAAAAACCCACTCTAATAGACAGAGTTTATTTCCACGACAGTCCACGGACCGACCGTTAAGAAATTCGCACCTAGGTACGAATTTCTTAACGGTCGGTCCCTGGACTGTTTTTCCCTCTTGTTTTGGTTCATTCGTGTTTCTGTATCCACCCGAGGAGGATGCCAGTGGGCGTCAAAACTGTCGTGGAAATAAACTCTGTCTATTAGAGTGGGTTTTTATTTTTAACAATAATATACGTAAAGAAACGAGAAATAATAAAATTAGTAATAACAGCTTCATAAAAATAAACAGTACGTGTAATGGAATGGCTAATGCAGGAGTTAAGTGGACCTATAGACACACACTTTCATACCTAGGGTGTCCAGATTTGTGCTTGGAAAAACCGGGACAGGGGCGGATCTATGCCCTATAGCCTATCGGCTTATTTTGAAAACACTTTAACAGTAAATGAATACTAAATACGAGGTGTACACAAATTATCTTTACAACTTCTCTCTCAAATAAAAATATTAGGAAACGAGGTACATATACCGTTTTAACGCCATCTGTGAGAGAAAGTAATAAAGTTTTACTTAACCTCAAACACATTCAACCATTTGTCACACGTAAGACGTCCAAACGGTATTCTATCTCCATCCATGAACGCTGCAACATTTCAACGTCAACTCTCGCAACAGCAGCAACAATTCTGGTCTTTAGATCGTCGATGTTGGCCACTGGAGTTGTGTACACGCAGTCTTTTACATAACCGCATAGAAAAAAGTCACAGGGTGTTATGTCTGGTGACCTGGCCGGCCAAGAGATGGACCCCCCCCCCCCCCCCACGGCCAATCCACCGACTTGAGAAATGCATGTTAAGGGAATTTCGTACCAATTTCGTAATTCGTGTACACCCTGTACAATACTCTGACATCTGACAACTACCACGTGAAACTTTATTACTTTCTCTCACAGAAGGCGCCAAAACGGTATGTGTACCTCTTTTCCTAATATTTTTATTTGAGAGAAAAGTTGTAAAGATAATTTGTGTACACCCTGTATATAATCACACCTTATAGTTTCACATTCACATAGTATATAACTAATAACTTAAAATATGGAAAACCGGGACGTATGGACACCCTATTCATACCAAGAGGTTCACAATCTAGAAAACATAAAGCAGGACTGATGAATAGCTTGGATAAGTGGATTGTCTAAGTTTTTAATTCTTCGCATTAGATTGAATTGAGCGCGTCTTGTTACCTCAGGGAGGCTCGGAACGTTGCGGTTAGCGAACATTTGAGAGGCTGAGCATCTTCGACGTAACTTATGCAGCAGTCTATAGGATCTCTTGTAAAGCAAATTGAGGGTTCTGCAGGAGCCTTTTTTATAATTAACCCAGAGTTGCTGCCCATAAATATTAGTACAGAACATACGAAAAAAGAATGTCTTTAATTTCGCTTGTACAGAATTTGAAGTTCCTTATAATCATGTTTGCCTTAGCACAGTAACTTTGATATTGTTTCCTTATATCTGAGTCGTCACTCAAGGAGCTGGTGATAGTTTAACCCAAATATTTAAATTCTTGTACCTGCTCTATTGGTTCGTCTCTCATTTTGAAAATAATAATAGCTGTTTGGTTTAAGCTTTTAGGCTGGAATTGCATAACCCTAGTAACATTAAAATTAATGTCATGGTTCTGTGAATATGATTCACAAATTTTTATGATATCATCCAGACCTTTCACCGAAGGGCTTATTAACACCATATCATCGGCCTCATTAAGAGAAGCAATTAATCCATCAATATATGTATTAAACTGCAGAGGAGAGAGTAAGAAGCCTTGTCTAACTCCGCATGAGGAACTAAAACATTCGGACAATACATTGCCCCATCTAACAGTAAAGGTTTGGTGTGTGTGTACCAAAATTTCAATAAACTTAAAACATATGGTGGAACATTCCTGTCCTCTAATTTTTTAAATAAAATATCGTGATTCACTGTCATATGTTTTGCTTAGATCCAAAAAACAACTATAAATAGTTGAATTACTGACAACATATCTAAATACAGTCTCCTTCAAAACAAATAGACAGGTCAGTTGAATGGGACCTTTTAAAACCAAATTGATTCGGAGACGTCCATAAATAATAATCATTTACTCGGCATAGCAAAAGTTTTTCAAGTAATTTTGAGAAGCAAGAGGCAACAGCAATAGGCCTGGAGTTATCGCTGGATAGAATGTCCCCATATTTATTTTTGACAAGGGGTGTGATATAAACCCTCATAAACTCTGCAGGAATATAATTGTGAACAAGCATGGCTGAGAACAGTAATGAAACATGAAGACTGATCACATCATTCGTTTATATATATATAGATGTGTGCATGCGTGTATGTTTATATAGGTAAGGTTTGAATTTATGGAATCCATCTAATTTAAAAGAAGAAAACTGCGAATTTTCCTTAGAAGTGACCAATCCTTTTTCCGCTGTTGTACTCAAAAGCTTTCAAGAGGACGAAAGTCGAATGCATTTCCTGCAATTTCTACGAAATATTTCCCTCTTTAAATGTGAATTCCCTTCTCGAATCGAACTCAGGAAACGAAGACGAGTGTTGAAACGTTGAGAATCGCAGTAAATATTTGATTTTTTAGGTACTTTTATTTTTCTGCGAGTGTTTGCTCACGCGATATTTATTTGATACGTTTTTGAGTTGTTTGCGACGTACTTCAAGCGAAAAGATGGTCGTGTCGGTGGTTCAACACTATAAGGAGGTAAGAGCGGTTCAGTCCCGGTTCTTTTGTTGATAATTTGTGCAACTTGTACGGTTTCCTTATGCTGGGATCAACTTCACTGAATTAGTGAACGATAATAATATACCGATTAGTCGGTCGCAGAAAGTAATTTGCCGAATGGGAATATGATTTGGTATTAATATGTCATTCACATAAAAAATAAGTAGATGAAGTCAGTTGTTTAAATTTAGAGTTTGCTTCGTTGAAGAAATAATTTTTTGGGGCTCACTGTTGACTGTTTCTTTTTCTTGGTCGTATTAATTGGCTAGTTTGGATTTTTGAGAATGTATCGTAATACGTAGGGAAAATTTTCTATTCTCATCTCAGGAAGAAAATCTAGACTAATTTTTAGGTATTATGTTAATCTCCAAATAAATTTAATGAGATTGGTAGCATAGACATAGAGAGTCTAAAGCCTATACCCGAATATACTCACGCAAGATTTTCTTGACTCGCATCCTGTACCCGATAAATGACTTCCCGACGATTTTGCATTCATTATAAATGAAATTTTGTAACTCATTCTAATGCATTAGACAAGATTACGGGTGTTAAAAACAGGAAAAAATTGAAATTATATACTGTAGATATATTTTAAGATAAGGTCACGGAGGAAGGAATTTCTAAAATAAAATTTCAGGCTAAATCGAGAGGAGCGGCTTTAGTCGTGTTTATATTAGACGGAAAAAATGTTCGTTGAAATAAACCTTGGCAACTGTAAACATGTTCTGGGAAACGGAGAACATGTTCACCCTTTCGGGGAAGAGAAATGAGAAAGAGAATTCTGAAAGGCAGAAGCGAGGAGATTGGGACTAACCCCATTTATAGGATTAAAACATTCTTCGGTCTGACAGAATTTGGATTCTCTGCGCATTGAGTATCTCACAACTTCAAAGAACGCTTGTTTACTTCTGAACATATTACAGAAGTTCTTTGGAACGACAGGAATGTACGCAATGTATCATGTAATAAAGCAATATGTGTCGTATCCCAAAGCTTAACTATTTAGGTAAGGATATTTTTTTAGTACATTAAGAGATAAAAAAATGTAAATTTGTCGAAATAGTTGCACTTTGGATAAGGGATAAAAAAAGGAAGTTTTTCTGAACTATTAATTTACTTTAAGAAGGCGTTACTTTTAATTGCTATGGAGACAAGTGCTGATGTTCGAGAGAAGCTTTGCATGAAAAAATTGAAGTGCCCCTACCGTAGACCAGGGCTTCTCAAACTTTTTTCACTTGCGACCCCTTTGGATCAGACAAATTTTTTCGCGACCCTTCACTCAATGTCATAAAAGCAATAGGTACTAACACTGTATATTTATGAAAAAAATAATATTTTCAAATGTTTCTGCGACCCCCAATAATATTTACGCGACCCCTAGTTTGAGAAGCGTGGCCGTAGACAACACTTTCAATACAAGCTGTTCTTATATATATTTATATATATATATATATATATATATATATATATATATTATATATACAGGGTGGGCCGTAAGTTTCCATACATAGGAAAATTTAAACGTTTTTTTTATGTTTCAGATACCCTAAGAATATGCGTTTGTAAGATCTTGTTTACTGATGAAGCAAATTTTTACGTCAATGGAGAGGTTAATCGGCAAAACGTACGTTATTGGAGTAATGCTAACCCTAACTGGCTGAGTCCGACGAAGATGCAAGGTGCCGGTAAAGTGATGGTGTGGGCCGGGATATGGGGTGACAGAATTATTGGACCAATTTTTGTCAGTGGAAATCTTAATGCCGAAAGGTATCTTAACATGTTGCAAGAAGAGATTTTCCCATCCCTGCTAAACGAGGAAGGTAACTTCCCAGTTTACTTCCAGCAAGATGGAGCTCCACCTCATTATGGTCTTCACGTGCGTCGGTATTTGGATCAGCAGCAGTTTCCGGATGCTTGGATTGGTCGGCGTGGTCCTGTGGAGTGGCCTCCCAGATCCCCAGATCTCACCCCCCTTGATTTCTATCTTTGGGGGCACTTGAAGGCCATGGTGTATCAGGAAAAGATACGAGACATAAATCATCTAAAGGAACGTATCACCAACGCCATTACAAGCATAACGTCAACTGTGCTAATGCGTGTTCATCAACAGTGGGGAACACGTATTGAAATGTGTTTTCAAAACAATGGCAACCATGTAGAGCATATTATATAAATAAAAATGGTTGTCCATAAAAAAATGTTTATTTTTCCTATGTATGGAAACTTACGGCCCACCCTATATATATATATATATATATATATATATATATATATATATATATACATATACATATATATATATATATATACATATACATATACATATATATATATATATATATATATATATAGAGAGAGAGAGAGTATATGGGATGAATTTCACAATTAAACACGTGAAATAAATGATTGATGCAAACCCACAAAGAAAGGGAAAAATGATTCCAAGGCCTTTCGTGTATTCAACAGTACACCTCTTCGGGAAATGAAGGGAATAGTCAAGAGGGGCAAAAGATATTTTAACAAGATATTGTCAATTCTATACGTTTCTAAAGTGTTATTGAAATTATTTTTAAAATGGATGAATGCACATTCTACAATATTCCTTTCAATTATATCTTTGTTTTTAACGAGAATTTTAGAACTCTCCCACTTAATACTATGATTACATCTATACATATGGTTAAACAATTCATTAGAATTATTTGCCGTTCTGATGTCTAAAGTTTTTCCCGTTTCACCTATATAAACTGAGTTACATTGTGTACATCCGATCGAATACACACAGCCAACAGCATTATCCGGGTTTTTCTTTATTAGGCGAGATTTAACCATATTATTATACTTAAAGACTACGTTCATGCTATTTGTTTTAAGTAAAGTCGAAAGGGAGCAAGTGTAGTTTACGTCCCCCTGACGCAAAAGGGGACACAAACTGCACTAGGTCAAATTTGGGAACGTAAACTACACTAGGATCTTCAGGAGACATTTTTTAAATGAATCCATCAAATAAAACGTTAAAACTAACGAAAATATTACGACTTAACCTAACCAATCGTCAATATATATATATATATATATATACAAATAAATTGACGATTGGTGAGGTTAAGTCGTAATATTTTCGTTAGTTTTAACGTTTTATTTGATTAGGTATACGCGGACAAAGTTGGGGAACGGAAACTACACTAGGATAATGTAGGGGAACGTAAACTACACTAGGCACTACAGGGGGACATAAACTACACTTGCTCCGTTGAAAGATATTTAAAAGTAGGCTAAGGATATTTTCATAATCAAATTCACTTACAATTACCGTATTATAATGCCTATTCTTAACTTTCGTAAGAGTTATCTAGAAATGGAATAGGATAATATTACTTAATAGCAGGGGCGTCCGCAGGGCGGGGCAATATCGGGCACTTGCACCCCCCACCCCCCTGGAAAATGAGAAATATATTTATTTTTTTATTCATTCACTATTTGTGTATGAATTAAGCTGTATCGGTTTAAGAACGATCCTTCAATACGCTGAGACGTGTCAAAACGTGGCTTCGTTCATCAATGTCTACGGAACGCTTGCTGGCTTGTGCATGCTGAGCGTGCATCGACAAAAGGTGATAGAGAGGAAGGAAGCCATCATTAAAGACGTGATTGACCGCTTTGAATCGGACAAGCGTCGCCTGCAGTACTTATTTAGCCAGTGAAACTAGATATTATCACTTGTAATTTTGTATATACCCGTTTTGAATAAATTGATACCTTGTCAGGTGTTGCCTTCTCGCCCTCGCCTGGAAAAAATCCTGCCGACGCCTCCGTTTAATATCAATATTCATGATCTCGCATAACTCAGAATCTAAAAATTCAGGACTGACAACTCTCAGTGTTCTGAGAAACGTTGAAGAAAAAATAGAAGATTTTATCGAGAGTTAAATGATCAAAATAAAAATGAAGATAAGAATTATTATTAGTCGGTTTGCGGAAAACTTCAAATTTGAATTGATTCACGCATCTCCGAATTTTTAGATCCAGAAATGATAAGCATCTATCATTTTCTTTTTCAACAGTGAATTTAATAGATGGGATTAAATTGTTGAGCTTACCAAGGAATTCGTCAACATCTAAATTGTCAGGTCAAAGGCATGAACCGTCAGCTATATCAGTCCCGTAGCCAGGACTTCCCAAGGGGGGAGGGGTCGAAATTGTAGAAAGGCGGATCTTTTGGTGCAACGACCTAGTCACTGCGGTGGGGGTTTAAGAGTAGTTTAAAGTAGTTTGTAAAGTTTAAGAAAAAATGCCAAAAAATGCAAGTGTTTATTTACTAAATGATGTTATGAGCCTTTTCCGAAATTTGGACTGTTTCCTATTTTTTGAAAAGATTTTTTTTTTTTGGGGTTGTTTAACGTCCTTCGCAACATCTAAGGTCATATGACGGAGGGGACCTACAGCTTTACGTGGGATCCGAACCACGGGTCGCTACATAATCTGGACGCGGAGGACGGTCTCCCATCCAACTACTACCCAGACCCAATGTCGCTTAACTTCGCTGATCTCCGGGAAGCGACGTTACGACGTAATCATAATATTAAGTGGGAGAGTTCTAAAATTCTCGTTAAAAACAAAGATATAATTGAAAGGAATATTGTAGAATGTGCATTCATCCATTTTAAAAATAATTTCAATCAGTTCAGAAACGTATAAAATTGACAATATCTTGTTAAAATATCTTTTGCCCTTTATCAGTACTCGTTAATCTCGTGCTAATCAATTTTTACTTTTTGTTTTAACGTACATAGGCATATATTTTTGGCTTCTTGCCTATTCCCTTCATTCCCCGACGAGGTGTACTGCTGAATACACGAAAGACCTTGGAATTATTTTTCCTTTTCCTTGTGGGTTTGCATAATATATAATAATAATAATAAGAATAATAACGAAGAGGCACAACAAAGGTAAGAAAAATATTTTATTCGCTCAAACATTTCGAAATCATCTGATTCCCTCATCAGTGGCGAAAAAGTTAAAATAAAAACTAAATTTATATTAAAAACATTTATTTCATTGAAATAAAACGGCAAAAAGATCCAAAGTAGAGTAATATCAAACAAAAGAAGTAAATTGATTTAAAAATTTCGCAGCCCAATTTAAACCACATTTTTTATGGACGCTACATCGATGATACCTTTCTATTGTTCCAATTTCAAGAACGTATTTCATTATTCCTTCACTACTTTAATTCTAAGCACGCAAATATTACTTTTACTTCTGAAAATTGTAAACGTCAGCTCTCTTTTATTTCTTGATATTAGTATTAATTATAGAAACGATTCCTCTGAAACTTCAGTATATCTAAAACCTACATTTTCGCAAAAACGAAATTTTCATCATTTATTCTAGTTAATTTTTAAGCACAATTTGATTTCTACCTCGACAAATAGAGCCTTCTCGGTTGGTTCTTCTTGTCACAACCTACGTATAGACTTATACTTTATTCGTAAACTATTGCAAAATAATGAATTCTCTATAAAATTCATTGACTCAGTCACTGGATTAACACTAAATAATTTATTAGTAACGAGGGAGGATATTCCACAGACTGAGGAAAGACATTATTTATATTTCTATTCCGTACATGGTAAATATGAGATTCATAACACTGGTCAACAAAGATTTTTCATCAGAGTAAACTTTGTGGTGGCTGGATAGCATTTTTCACGCTGATTCCAAAACTGCATTCAGATGTTTTCTAGCACGTATAGTTTTCAAGATGAAGGCATATATATAACTACACAGATTTAACCATTTTAAATAGGCAAAATACTAATATTTCAACATTTGATTGTGTTTATTTTATTGTGTTTTTTTAGTTTATTCATCTTATTTATTTCAATTATCTTAATTATACATCTTATGTATTTCAGGTGTGAGCTTTTACGTCTAGCAGCATTGTGATTCAGGCAACAACGCCGTGCTTTGTGTGTCAAAAGATCAGTCCAGTCCAAGAACTTGTGTCAAGTTGGTGTACATTTTTTTTGAATTTATAGTTTGCTCAGGTCAGTCAACATGCCTCGACAATGTAAGAATGACCCCGACAAGTTCTGTTTCGTATGCGGCCAGTTGACAACTAAAACACGGCGACGAAATATTACAACCGACATTAAGAAAATATACAAGCTATACTTTGGTTGCCATCTAGGTGACCAAGATAAACCATGGGCGCCACATCAAATCTGTTCTGGCTGTTCAAATGGATTACGTGATTGGCTTAACAAAAAGAAAGCTTCAATGCCATTTGCCATACCCATGATATGGAGGGAGCCGAGAGATCATCATGAAGACTGTTATTTTTGTAGTGTGAACTTAATGGGGTTTTCTGCCAAGAACAAACACCAGATTGTATATCCAAACTTGGATTCAGCACGTAGACCAGTAAAACATGATGAAACATTGCCCATTCCAATTCCCCCAAGTGATAGGCTAGATTCTATCATAGATGACATGGAAAGTGATGAAGGTGCAACTGGCGTTTCCGGACCATCTACAGAACCAGAGTACACTTTTGAAGGTAGACATTTAGAGCCTAAAAAGTTAACCCAAGGACAGTTGAATGATCTTGTTAGAGACTTATCGCTGTCTAAAGACAGACTAAAGGAGAACAATTTACTTGAGAACAATGTACGTATTAGTTACTACCGAAAGCGGAATTTTGAATTAACAGCATTCTTTTCAGTAGACGGTCCTCTCTGTTATTGCCATGACATCAATGGACTATTTACAGCCATATCTCAGACGTATGTGGCATCTGAGTGGCGCCTCTTTATTGATTCGTCGCAGAGAAGCCTGAAAGCAGTTCTTTTGCATAATGGTAATATAATGCCATCCATCCCCATTGCCCATTCCGTCCATCTAAAAGAGACATATGACAATATGGATATACTACTTAAGGCAATCAAATACGACAGTCATCAATGGAATGTTTGTGGAGATCTAAAAGTTATAGGAATGCTTATGGGTATGCAGTCAGGATTCACAAAATTTTGTTGTTTCCTTTGCCTGTGGGACAGTCGCGCCACTATAGAACATTACACCAAAAGTGACTGGCCACTTACGTATACATATGTCCCAGGGATAAGCAATGTCCAGTCTGTCCCTTTAGTGGATCCCCAAAAGATCTATCTGCCACCTCTTCACATTAAACTTGGTTTAATGAAGAATTTTGTTAAAGCAATGGGTAAAGTCAATTCTGAAGGGTTCCAATACCTTTCAAGGAAATTTCCGAAGGTTACTGCAGCAAAATTGAAGGAAGGAATTTTTGTTGGGCCACAAATAAGGGAGGTTTTGAATGACACTGAATTTGAAAAAGTCCTAAGTCCGCTGGAATTGAAGGCTTGGCTGGCGTTCAAATGGATATGTGAAAACTTTCTTGGAAGCAACAAGTCACCTGCGGTATAAGGATGGAGTCAAGAACCTCCTTGATGCCTTCAAAGAAATGGAGTGTCGAATGTCGTTAAAAATTCACTTCCTGCATTCCCACTTAGATTTCTTTCTTGAAAACCTTGGTGCAGTGAGTGACGAGCAAGGAGAGCGCTTCCATCAAGATATTCAGATGATGGAGAAGCGCTACCAAGGATATTGGAATGAAAGCATGATGGCGGACCATTGTTGGATGCTGTATCGTGACAATCCAGGCCAAATTTACAAAAGGAAATCACACTCACAGCGCTTTTAATAAAATAATGTATATATTCTTGATTTATAAGTACATTGAATAAGGTATATGATGTATTTGTTGTTTAGCATTCCTAAGTGTGATCTATACATCCATAAATTTTCTTATAGCAATATCAAAAACTTAAAAATATCAAAACCAGTGTATCTATATAACTATACGTGCTAGGAAAGAAATAAAACCAGATTCGGAATCAGCGCGAAAGATGCATTAAGAAAGGTGTGATCATGTTTGTGATGAGAAAAAAAGTTTCATTTTGTTGGCCAGTGTAATTAGAAACACCTTACTAAAAACTCTTAGAGAGTTACACCCACAGATCTCACTTAAGGTTAGTCTTCATTCATAGAGAACCATTAATAAATACTTTCTTTAAGTTCAAGGATTCCATCCTTGACCATTTTAGATCTTCCATAGTATAGTATTTCGATTTAACCCTTTACCGTATGAATTTTTGGATCACCTGAAGATCAGGGCCCCCAGTCTTCTTTAGTTAGCCTTATAAGGCTAACTAACGAAAATATCACGACCTAACCTAACCAATCGTTAGGTCAACTGTACGCCCTTGACGATTGGTTAGGTTAGGTCGTGATATTTTCGTTCGTTAGTTAGCCTTATAAATAGGCTGACCATACGTACCGTTTTGAACGGGACAGTACCGTTTGTTTTAATATTTCCTGGCCGTCGCGTCGTTTTAATAAAAATGTCAATTTTGTCCCGGTTTATGTACTTACTTTTTCATGAATACAGAATATTACATAACCCCCGTCCCTTTTTTGCCATCCCAATGTCCCGTTTTTGTCTCAAGGAAATATGGTCAGCCTACTTATAAAGCTAACTAAAGAAGGCTGGGGGCCCTGATCTTCAGGTGATCCGAATTTTTTGTAGGGTTAAGTTATGAATGCGTGTATTTGACAGGTTACAAATTCGTCCGTTTATGCAGTAAAGGGTTAAGTGTAGCCGAGTGTAGGACAAAAGCCCCCTAGGAAAAATAATAATAAGAATTTCTTTAATAATTATTTTTATTCTTTATTATTTACAGTTTATGTTTATAGTTTATAGCTTATGTATTTTGGCTCTCGTCATTTTCGTTTAAACTAACGAAAATATCACAACTTAACCTAACCAATCATCAAGGGCGTTACAGTTGACCTAACCGGGCATTCAGTTGACCTAACCGGGCATTCAGTTGACCTAACTGGGCATTCAGTTGACCTAATTGGGCATTCAATTAACATAACAGGTTAATATTGGTTATTTCACCTAAATATCTTCTGATCTTTTCAGATTAGATGTGACACCTGACTTGCCCTACCCAGCAATTTGTCCGGGGGGCTTTTGTCCCAGGGAGCTTTTGTCCGGACCCGAGTGTAGCCACTGTATGTGGCTGTACATTGGAAAATTCGCTAGACATATTAAAATTCAATTTCCCGAGTATCTTGGAATTTCTGTCCGTACATAATTGCCTTAATATAGTAAAGTACCCAACTGAAACATACACAAGCATAATCATAAAAAACAATCATCCGGTTCTTCAGTTAGATTTCATGGTCCTTTATTGGCAGTAACAGTGACCTTGAACCTAAAATCATGGATTTTAAAGACGGTATTAAACATTTCTTTGTTTTCAAACAAATTTGATGTAATCATTTTGTATCTCTTAATTTTATATTTTGTTTGACATTAATTTGGATCTTTTCATGGTTTTAGTAATTTTGGATTTTAATGAAATGTTTTTATTGTAAATTTAGTTGTAAATTTAGTTTTTATTTGACTTTTTAGTCACTGATAAGAGAATCAGATGATTTCGAGACGTTTGGATGAATAAAAGCTGTTTTTCTTATCTATGGTGTTCCTTTCAACTATAAGAACCCGGTTTCCACCACACAAATCGGCTATATATATATATATATATATATATATATATTATATATATATATATATATATATATACGTCGGTCAACAGTTCCGACAGATTCATTCATTTCGAGTTTCAGAGGAAAGCTAAGGTTGTTTGTTGCCCCGGAAGCTTAGAGTTTAAAATGAAATGCGAACCAGGACCCTGAGGAAAACCTCGAGGGAACACCTTCATTGCTGAAATCTGAAATCACAGAGTTCGACGCGGGACTCGAAGCCGTGATCTTCAGCGTTGCAGTCCCCCGTTTTAGTTACGTTAGGTGATCTTTTTCCCTGAAGATACGCGAAGTACGACACTATTTCTCATACAAAAGAAATTTTGCGGAACTAATATTTATTTTTAAGGCTATTTCTGTTTGCAGATGTGAAATACTCCCACAAATATTTTTCATATTGTTCTTAATGGACTACAAACCTTGTTTTCACACACGAAGAAATTAATGAAATATATTTATTTATTTTTTATTTTATTTATTTATTATACGTCTGCGTGTGTGTTGTATCGAATTTACACTGACAGAAATTTCTGAAATGTATGTGCGGAAGAAATTTATTAAAAAACAGAAAAACACGTTTGGTTCTTTCTTTTTTTTTTTTTTATCAAATAAAACTTTGTTTACAGTTTGATAAGTTACTTTGACGGGAATTACCATATAAATTTTGTAGGGGTACATTTTTACTGTTAATATTGAAACGAAAAAATTACCTTTGCTATCGTTTGGGAGATACGAAACTTCACACACTTTTGAGCAAACGTTTCAAAATTTATATATGAACCTTAAATAAACAAAAACTTTACAAAACGTTTAACGGGTAAATTGTAACAGCTTTTGGAATTAATCTATCTTAGAGAGAGAGAGAGAGAGAGAGAGATACGGAAGGGAGGGAGCCACAACAGTTTCACAACCGACTCGGTGTGTCACCGTAGAATTCGTTCAAACGCAGACCGCACAAAGAGAGAAGAATTAGCACAAAGAGCAAGAGGGCTCTCTCTCCTCTTCCTCATCCCTTCCGCCCACGGTGGCAATCTTGGAAATAAGAAAGAAGAAAACATTCGGCAACATTTTAGAAAAAAAATGGCGAGAAATTTGAAAAATATTTGGGAACTGGAAATACACGCACGAACATCATTCGCACATTTGATCATCGATCTACTTGAGGAGATCGTCCAATACTAGGTCAACATTGTTTCTGAACGCAATGATGAAAGAGCTGGAAACTACTTCAAGGGGAAGTCTATTCCAATATTTGACAGTCTTGACCTGAAGAAGAAGAAGTTACCGCAAATATTCGTATTGTAGTTTCGGTTCAAGTTTACAACCATTACTTCGAGCCAGTTTCGTGCTTAACGTAAAAAGGTTACAGTAGTCGACGTTGTCGATCCTATTCAGAAATTTAAAAACCTGAATTAGTTTGCCTCTGAACCGACGTTTTTCTAAGGAATATAAATTAAGAGTTAAGAGCAGCGGGCCTACGATCGTATGATTTTTGACGAACATCCGGAATTAGTTTCGTCGCTCTGGCTTTAACATTCTCGAGCCTTTGTATGTCTTTTCTCAAGGATGGGGACCAGAATTTTACAGCATACTCGATGTGGGGCCTAACAAACGTGTTGTAGAGAGGTAGAATAACTTCTTTGCTTCGGTACTCAAACAACCTTTTTATGTAACTTAGTATTTTATTACATTTCTTTTCAGCTTCGAAACTTTAAATCACTGCAAAACTTGAGATCACTGTTTATAAACACCCCCAAGTCTATTTCCAAGTTGGTCGCTGCAAGATCCCGCCCATACAGTGAATAGTTTGTACATCAGTTTTCGGAATTGAGTGTGCATTATTTTGCATATGTCCACGTTGAAAGGCATTTGAAAAGTTATTTTTTGTATCGAGGTCTTACGATACAGTGTATTTAAATTGACACATTTCGGCTTACGAAATAACTCTTAAACCAACAGGTCCTTTATATTTGTGCATATGATTAAAAGGAACTGTTTCTTGTATTTTAATAAAGAAAAGGGTTTTTTTTTAATGAATTTTAACTGATTGTGAGCTTGGTATTGTAACCAAAAGGTAAATCTAGGTATAATTTAACTATCTGTAATATGTTTATATACAAAATTATGTTGCAAACAAGGGAAATAATTTAGTATAACCATGAACAAAATTATAACAAAAAAATGCATTAAGTTTGTGTCTGTGATAAAAAAAAATGTATATGGGCTGAATTTCACAATTAAACAAGTGAAATGAATGAATGATGCAAACCCACAAAGAAAAAAAAATTTATTCCAAGGCCTTTCGTGTATTCAACAGTACACCTCGTCAGGGAATGACTGCTGAATACACGAAAGACCTTGAAATTATCTTTTCTTTTTCCTTGTAGGTTTACATCATATGTATATTGACTCAAATATTACTTCGCACGCAAATTCCTTGTGCGTGGGCGCCCAAAGCTCGGAGAAAGATCAATTTCAAGATTTCTTTGTTTTCTATTTTTATTCTGCATTTTTGGAAGGGTGTGAACATCATAAAAAAGGTTTTTAATACATTTATTTTTTTTAGATTTATAAACTGTTGTAAACTTTTTAGATATTTTTACATGAAATACGCGGAATATTAAGAAAATTCAGAATTGAAATTTAGAACCTTTAATAAGGAAATGAGATTCAAATGAATCCAAGTATGACTAATTTAGATTTATTTTAAAAATTTCAAAGTCTGTCTTAAATAAGTAAACCGTAGGACCTCATATATATGTAGATCAAATTTATGCATGAGAAGGGATTGGAACCATCACCGAAAATGTACCTTAAATATAGTCAATTTGGTATCCTTTCTTCCTCAAAATTGCTTGAGAGATAATAAAATATATTTTTTTATTTAAATATTAATTCAATCAGAAATTACTTAATTAATTTGTACGAACGAATCGGGAACCTTATTTCTGATTTCTGCACTCCTCAGATTATTTTATTGGATTTATTATAAATCTAGGTCTTGGATCTCGACTAAAATCCCATCTATTTTATCTCAGGAAAACTTGGGGCCAACAAAATTTTGGGGCCAACAAAACCTACTTTAATAGGAGTATATATGCATAACCTTTGGTTTGCTTCCGCCCGAATTGTTCATTCTGACAAAGGTCAAGCTTTTCACCCCACCTTAGCCCTACAGTTTAACGTGGAATCCGAACCACGCCCCACCAGCAGCCCAACGTTTTAAACACTAGGCTACCCAGGGTACCCATTTATCTACCAACCACTTTTTTTAGTGTGAAAGGATGAACAGCTGGGTTTTGCTGCGCGCCGCCTGCCGTCACCGGGTCTCGATCACGGGGTCGATGGATTCGTAGTCAGCGAAGCTAACCACTGCACCACCGAGGCGCATATATCTATATATATATATATAAAGAACGACGCTTGTGTAGAAGAGCGTTCCGCACAAGATGAGGAGGGAGAACGAGCAAATGAAAACTGAAGCACCTCCCAGGAATCGAACCCGGATCATCCAATTGCCGGTCGGATGTGCTAACCACTGCACCAAGGACCCCGACCAGTCAGTACTCGTAATTCTCCTACATACGAGCGGAATCAAATGCCCTGAGGGGGCACCTTCTCATGCCGTACATATATACAAGCGTCGTTCTTCACATTAATTATACTGTGTGTTGTTTGCAGTTAAATGTATATATGTGCGGCATGAGACGGTGCCCCCTCAAGGCATTTGATTCCGCTCGGATGTAGGAGAATTACGAGTACTGATACTGACTGATCGGGTCTTGGTGCAGTGGTTTAGCATATCCGACCGGCAGTTGGATGATCCCGGGTTCGATTCCTGGGAGGTGTCTCATTTTTCATTTGCTCGTTCTCCCTCCATCTTGTGCGGAACGCTCTCCACACAACGTCGTTCTTTACATTAATTATACTGTTGTTTGCAGTTAAAAAAAAATATATATATATATACCAGTGGTGGGCACCGTTAACCAAAAAGTTAACTTCGATAACGATAATCCGTTAACCCAATTTTTAACTCCGATAACGATAATCCGATAATTTTACTACAAAAGTTAACGGAAAGTTAACGATAATCCGTTAACGATAACTATTTCTTACTAACATTTAAAAAAATCAAGGAAAAAAGCTTTAAAACCCATAGAAAATGTTTATTTATGCAAAATCCAACAATAAATAGAGATTTAACTGTATTTTTATCAAGTTTTGCAACTTTTTTGCTTATTAACTTTTTTTTTTATTTTTAATAAAAAATGTACTGATTACATGTTTTGAAACCCGTTACCCTTGTAACCATTAACTAAATTTTAATTTACAGAGAATTATTATGGCGGGAACTGAAAGGTAAAATTGAATTTTAGGCACATTTATTAAAGACTATGACACAATGTGCTGGTTGCCATTCAGAATTCATTCGCGGAGCGGTGATCTTCCGTGAATGACTCCTCGCAGTTAACGTGTTAACGGACTTTAACAGACTAAAATATCGAGTTATCGGAAGTTAACTGGTCCGATAACGATAAATGGAAATTAACTTCCGAATAGTCCGTTAAAAAAAGTTAACTTCGTAATTAACTGTTATCGGATTAACGCTTTAGTGTCCAACACTGATATATACATACACACACACACACAGGGTGTCCCATAAGTCCAGTCTCATAAGGAAAAGGCAGAGGCCTTTACCTCACGAGTGTAACTCGCTTCCATATTAGCCATTGCATATTGTTCTACCTGCAACAAAAAAAAGGTTCCGAAACAAGACATCAGTTTGAACAGTTGTTTTAGTTCTAATGTATTACTTTTGTAAATTGAATTTAAAATAAATTTTCCTTTGAGACCAGACTTATGGGACACCCTGTATATATATACAGGGTGGTAAAAAAGTCTTTGAGGATTTTATACATACAAATAATTTGTTAATAATAATAAATTTCATTGATATCACCAGTGTATGCAATACTTTTCAAAGCAACTATACAAAGTCAGGAATGACCCAAGGCTAGAACAGGAAGGCCCTAGGCCAGTGGTGGCGAACCTATGGCACGCGTGCCCATTTGGGCACGCAATCAAATTTGCCTGGCGCGCCTAAGCATAGAAATTGCTATCCAAAAAATGAGTATAAAATAATAGACTTAATGTTATAATTTGATGTAATATATATAAACTTTGGTAGGCACGCGAATTTTTTTGTTATGGTTTACATGGTTTTTTGGCACGCGACTGTTAAAAGGTTCGCCACCCCTGCCCTAAGCCCTAGCCCCAGCCAGCGCCATGTCAGTAAGGATGGAATACAGCAATGAAGAAAAAGTGTATCTTGTATCGTGGGCTATTTCTTGTAATAATTGTGAAGAAAGTTTGCGTTTATTTCAAGAAAAATATAATAAACCAACTGCAAATGCAACCATCTTCGATACTGGAAGCTCAAACATTTGGAAACAGGGAGCCTGGTAAAATATCGTCCAAGAAGCGGAAATCCAGTAACGGCGATGGGAGACAACAACAAAGAAAGTGTCCTCGCAGTTTTCAAGTCGATCCAACAACTTTAACGAGAAAAATCGCAGAAGAGTTGGGTATTTCCAAATTGTCATTAACAAAAATATTGAAATCATAGGAGTACCACGATTACAAACCCATTTACTCTCAGCTCATATACGACGATGATTCTGATAGATGGTTGCAGTTTGCTGAAGCAATGAGACAAAAGTTCAACAGTGATCCAGATTTGCTTCGAAAGATCAAATTTTCAGTTGAATACGTCTTTGGTTTAACGAGTAAAGGAAACAAACACAACACTCGGAACAATTCCAGATGAGCTGGGAGTTCCTGGCTCTGTGAAGTGGAGAGCGCGAGAAACCAACTCTTTATTTCCGTGCGATGATTCTTCATCGCACGGAACATCTGAAAGGTTGAAAGATATATATGTATGCCTTAGTCCCTAAGTTGCGCCAATAGTAAGCCACCCTGTTTTTACTAATTTGGCCAAACTCTGTAAATGAGTCGGATTTTCTCGTACCACCTACTTTTCTTGAGGTTAGGTTAGGTCAAGTTAACCTAACCTTATGTAACCTAGCGTAACCTAACGTAAAACAAACCAGAGGATGTGTAAAGGCTGAGGAAGCATAAAGGACGACTTATTTGATTGTGAGTTTTTAATTAAAATCCTAACGCGGGTGAAATTCGAAAAAGTAATCATTGTACAGGGTGAAAAAACACTTTTTCTAAACTTCTTATAGGACCTCCCTCCCCATACTTTACACAACCGAAAGTAATTAAACATTTGAAAATATGAAATATATATAACCTGTTCAACTACTGGGTAAAACATGGCCACGGACGAAGATTTACAGTTTTACACAAATGCTCGACCAACTTGGCATTTATGACTATATAATATATATATAATATATATATAATATATATTATATATATACATTTAACTGCAATGACCGCGAGTATATTAACGTATTATTTTTCATTTGTTTGTTATTTCTCTTCCTTGTGTGCAGAACACTCCTCTATACTTACGTCATATATATTATATATATATATCAAAGCTATTGACTTCTCCTTAGGGAACCGGAGCTTACAGATGAAAAGAAGGATCAACACAACGGCAAACATTTTCATTTATTTGTACATCAGACGTTTCGACAAATCTTTTGTCATCATCAGTGAGTTAAGTCTTAAAACCTTAAAACAAAATTGAAAAGTGAAAGTTACATCAATACAATATTAAGACCATTAAAATTAAAACCTTAAAGCAAAATGAAAATTGCATCAATACAAAATTAAAACATTTAAATTTCATCACTAAAAAACTAAAATTAAATTAAATTTCATCACTATAAAAACTAAAATTAAATTACCTCAATAGGTAAATACACAATGTTTACATCCACCTCCATACTTGGCAAAGTCTAAGAGACCACTAGGTGGTCAGGGGATTAGAAAGGGTATATCTGTGAAACACGGTTGGTTGTCAAAAGAGTCTTAATTTGTAGGATGAGCTATTATTATTAAGGGAGGGTTTGTTTCTATAGATGTACAAAGATTCTAAAATTCGGAGTTCTGTAAGGTTATTGGATCTAGTTAAAATTTCAAACTGAGTTTTGTGAAGGGGATGGTCGTTTTCATTACTGTGGTTTCTAATTGCGGATTGTGGAGGGCTACTGAGGGGACGGTTGGTACGGACTGACAAGCCCAAATGTTGAGAAAGGCGCACCTCCAGTTGGAGTTGAGTGCTGCCAATATACGCAGCCTTACAGCTGTCGCACGTGTATTTGTAAACAACATTGGGGCATACAGTTTTGGGGAATTCATCTTTGAACTTTAAAAAATTTGATAATTTAAGTGGGTTGACGAAGGCGAATCTAAAATTTATTTGGGGATAACTAGACTTGAGTAGTTTGGACAATTCACCTCGAATACGCAATGATAAATAACCATAAAAAGGTAATTTAATATATCTGGTTTCTTTTTGTACTGTAGTTACGGGGAGTTTAGTATCAAAAGTGTTATTTAAAAATTTCTTTAATTGGTTATCGAATAGATGAGAAGGGTAGTAATTGTTAAAAAGTACTGTTTTAAAAATTTAAATTCTTCGTTTAACGAAAAGTAATCCGAACAAATACGGTAACTTCTTGTTAATAATGTACTATAGCACTAATCTTATATTTATAAAACATACAACTTAAATAATTGGTTCCCAAGCCAGTAAAAGTTTGTTTCCGAAATAGTGAAGTATGGAACTTATTATGGGCCCGTTTAACTAAAAACATCCAGGAAAGGTAAACTATTATTTGTTTCGTTTCACACGTGTACTTAATATTACTATGTTGTTTATTAAGATAATCACGAAAAAGTTTTACGTGTGAAGGATGGTTAAATATTAAGAAAGTGTCATCCACGTATCTTCTGTAATATATGGGTTTAAAAACTACTAGGACAATTTTTCAACCAAATTTCTTCGTAATGGCAAAGAAATGCATTTGCTAGTGTTGGGCTTAACGGGGAACCCATAGCTACCCCATCAATTTGGCTGTAAAGGTTGCTATTAAACAAGAAACGATTATCAAAACACACTATTTCGAGAAGGTTTTTAAATTGAGTCTGAGTGAGGCCATTAATAAGAGTATTATCAGTAGTGAATAACTTATTTAGTATGATATTTAATGTTTCTTTTAACGGGACATTAGTAAACAATGATGAGACATCAAAACTGGCCATAGTAAGAGAATCGGCATGATTGATCTCTTTTATCTCTTTAGCAAAATCAAAACGAGTTGTTAATAGAATAATCACCTTTAATGATTATTCTATTAACAACTCGTTTGATTTTGCTAAAGAGATAAAAGAGATCAATCATGCCGATTCTCTTACTATGGCCAGTTTTGATGTCTCATCATTGTTTACTAATGTCCCGTTAAAAGAAACATTAAATATCATACTAAATAAGTTATTCACTACTGATAATACTTATTAATGGCCTCACTCAGACTCAATTTAAAAACCTTCTCGAAATAGTGTGTTTTTGATAATCTTTTCTTATTTAATAGCAACCTTTACAGCCAAATTGATGGGGTAGCTATGGGTTCCCCGTTAAGCCAACACTAGCAAATGCATTTCTTTGCCATTACGAAGAAATTTGGTTGAAAAATTGTCCTAGTAGTTTTAAACCCATATATTACAGAAGATACGTGGATGACACTTTCTTAATATTTAACCATCCTTCACACGTAAAACTTTTTCGTGATTATCTTAATAAACAACATAGTAATATTAAGTACACGTGTGAAAACGAAACAAATAATAGTTTACCTTCCTGGATGTTTTAGTTAAACGGGCCCATAATAAGTTCCATACTTCACTATTTCGGAAACAAACTTTTACTGGCTTGGGAACCAATTATTTAAGTTGTATGTTTTATAAATATAAGATTTAGTGCTATAGTAACATTATTAACAAGAAGTTACCGTATTTGTTCGGATTACTTTTCGTTAAACGAAGAATTTAAATTTTTAAAACAGTACTTTATTAACAATTACTACCCTTCTCATCTATTCGATAACCAATTAAAGAAATTTTTAAATAACACTTTTGATACTAAACTCCCCGTAACTACAGTACAAAAAGAAACCAGATATATTAAATTACCTTTTATGGTTATTTATCATTGCGTATTCGAGGTGAATTGTCCAAACTACTCAAGTCTAGTTATCCCCAAATAAATTTTAGATTCGCCTTCGTCAACCCACTTAAATTATCAAATTTTTTAAAGTTCAAAGATGAATTCCCCAAAACTGTATGCCCCAATGTTGTTTACAAATACACGTGCGACAGCTGTAAGGCTGCGTATATTGGCAGCACTCAACTCCAACTGGAGGTGCGCCTTTCTCAACATTTGGGCTTGTCAGTCCGTACCAACCGTCCCCTCAGTAGCCCTCCACAATCCGCAATTAGAAACCACAGTAATGAAAACGACCATCCCCTTCACAAAACTCAGTTTGAAATTTTAACTAGATCCAATAACCTTACAGAACTCCGAATTTTAGAATCTTTGTACATCTATAGAAAACAAACCCTCCCTTAATAATAATAGCTCATCCTACAAATTAAGACTCTTTTGACAACCAACCGTGTTTCACAGATATACCCTTTCTAATCCCTGACCACCTAGTGGTCTCTTAGACTTTGCCAAGTATGGAGGTGGATGTAAACATTGTGTATTTACCTATTGAGGTAATTTAATTTTAGTTTTTATAGTGATGAAATTTAATTTAATTTTAGTTTTTATAGTGATGAAATTTAAATGTTTTAATTTTGTATTGATGCAATTTTCATTTTGCTTTAAGGTTTTAATTTTAATGGTCTTAATATTGTATTGATGTAACTTTCACTTTTCAATTTTGTTTTAAGGTTTTAAGACTTAACTCACTGATGATGACAAAAGATTTGTCGAAACGTCTGATGTACAAATAAATGAAAATGTTTGCCGTTGTGTTGATCCTTCTTTTCATATATATATATATATATATATATATATATATATATATATATACGCGTAATCGGTGAAACTGTGTATTTCATGAAATAAGCAAAATATTGATTATTTCATGAAATTGGCAGTCCAATGTCCATGTGCCAAATTCATGAAATAAGGAAAGTTATTACTTATTTCATGAAATACTCAATTTCGCTCTGCCAATTTTATGAAATAGGCAGAGGAAAAACTGAGAGTTTAACTGTCAGTTGCAAACTATATTTAAAGCAAAATATACTTAAAGCAAAATATACAGGCAAGTACTTAACCTATTTTGATGCGTTTTTGCACGTATGGTGTGGGTGGCACGAGCTGTTAGAAAGGTTCCAGCTTTTAAAAAGACAGGAGCATCTTTCGGTCGGACAGCTGGTTCAGCAATTAGGTTAGGTTATGAAATGCTTAAGCAGCCGTGCGCATATAGCTACTCTTTTCTATTAAAGATTGACAGTGGTGCGTGTACCCCTAAAAAGTTTGTTCATTTTTATTAGTGACAAAAATATTTATCGTTTAGATGTTGTCCTGTCCTTGAGAAGTCTCAGAATGGAGTTTTTGCCATTTAATTAAATTTAAAGTAAAATATTATCGCAAAATATTAAGCATTTCATAACCTAACCTAACTGCCGAACCAGCTGTCTGACCAAAGGATGCTCCTGTCTAAAAGCTGAAAAGTTTTGTCACAGCTCGTGCCACCCACGCCATACGCGCAAAAACGCATCAAAAAAGGTTAGGTACTTGCCTGTATATTTTGCTTTAAATATAGTTTGCAAATGACAGTTGAACTGTCAGTTTTTCCTCTGCCTATTTCATGAAATTGGCAGAGCGAAATTGCATATTTAATTAAATAAGCAATAACTTTGTTTATTTCATGAATTTAGCAAATGGACTGCCAATTTCATGAAATAAGCAATAGTTTGCTTACTTCATGAATACGCAATTTCGCCGATTAAGCATAACACACACACACACACAAACACACACACACACACATATATATATACAATTTTATATATATATATATATATATATATATATATATATATATATAGTCAGCCAGAAAGGATTCAGAGTAGCTTCACAGCCAAGATCAGTGGGTGCAAAGAACTGAATTACTGGGAAAGGTTACGTGAAATAAACCTAGTATATTCGCTGGAAAGAAGAAGAGAGAAGGATACCATTATTTACACTTGGAAAATAATGGAGAAACTAGCCCCTAATCTTACTCTGAACACTATAACCCCCCCAAGTAACAGTGGAAAGTAGAAAAGGAAGACTGTGTCGTGTTTCCAAATTAAAGGCTAGACGGGGAACATCATCAACCCTGAAGGAAAATAGTTTTGTTGTGGGAGGACCAAGACTGTTTAACCAGCTGCCCAAGGAACTAAGAAATACGAATGGCGTTGCGATGGACATCTTCAAAAGAAGATTAGACGTCTGGCTCAGAACAATCCCAAATGTGAGGTGGAGAGTACAAGAAACCAGCTCTCTACTTCACCAGGCCAATTCGAGAGGAGGGTCGAGAAGCTTGACCTTCGTAAAATGAGGAATCATTGCACGGAATATGTGAAAGGTTGAAAGGTATATGATGCACACCCACAAGGAAAAGAAAAAGCGATTCCAAGATCTTCCGTTTATTTAACAGCATACCTCTTTATTCTCTGAAGAGGTGTACTGTTGAATACACGAAAGATCTTGAAGTCGCTTTTCCTATTCCTTGTGGGTTTGCATCATTTATTTATTAGAATAGAATAGAATAACCTTTATTAATAATAATAAAATAAATAAATTTTTTCAATTTACAATGACATGAATAATTGTGGAGCTCGACTATTTATTTAATTTAATTTGGCCCTTAAGCTTTAGGCTTTACTGGGCTCTTATTAAAAATAAGCAGCTAGCTTGTTTAATTGTAAAATTCATCCCACACACACACACACACACACACACACACACACACACACGTTTTTCAATTTGTCAGCGATGGACTGATATCTCACCTTTCTTAAATCAACCTGAAAACTTTAATAAGGAACTCACTCGAGAAATCAGTCACGTGAAATACACCATTATTCATACGTTTTACAAGAATGTCATCTCGTGCCTCGCCGATTTAAATTACTTCCTCTTTGTTTCCATTCAGAACTGAAAAAGTGTTTCTTGTTTACTAAATCCCTCCATTTTCTTTTTATTTTCCACATCGACTTTCTCACGAACTTTGTCGCAAATTCCGACTCATGAGGTCTTCTTTCAAGAAATGAAGAAAAGTTGAGTCTCTCTCTCTCTCTCTCTTCTCTCTCTCTCTCTCTCTCTCTCTCTCTCTCCGCTTCAAATTAAAGTGTCTTTCTAGCCACTCCCGAGTTAATGGCTCAAAATGAAGTCGCAAATTTGAAAGACTAAGCGTGCGAATAAATAGTCAGAAAAAGCAGCTCAGGATCCTTTCCAACCTTTTAAAGTGTCGTATTTTAAATATTTGGTTAAAAAATATAATCTCGCAACTTAAAAATGTAAGTAAGTATGCAACGTTTGGTAAATTGGTCGTTTTCGGATGCTGAAAAAAATGAATGGTTAAATTTTAAGTTAAAATTGTTTAATATTTACTTATTTTCTCTCATTAATCCATAAAATAATCCGAGTTAAAATAACTCAATATGTGGAGTTAAATACAAGGTGTACCAAAAGTTACGCATAGCAAAATTCAAAACGTCATAACTCCTGGAATATTATTAGATCTACAGGGTGGGCCGTAAGTTTCCATACATAGGAAAATTTAAATACGTGCGTCGGTATTTGGATCAGCAGTTTCCGGATGCTTGGATTGGTCGGCGTGGTCCTGTGGAGTGGCCTCCCAGATCCCCAGATCTCACCCCCCTTGATTTCTATCTTTGGGGGCACTTGAAGGCCATGGTGTATCAGGAAAAGATACGAGACATAAATCATCTAAAGGAAACGTATCACCAACGCCATTACAAGCATAACGTCAACTGTGCTAATGCGTGTTCATCAATAGTGGGGAACACGTATTGAAATGTGTTTCAAAACAATGGCAACCATGTAGAGCATTATATATAAATAAAAATGGTTGTCCATAAAAAAATGTTTATTTTTCCTATGTATGGAAACTTACGGCCCACCCTGTATATAGCAACTGGACAGATCTTATTTTTAAGTTTCGTCTTTCAAGAAGTCTCACCTCCATTTGTATTTCTTCTCACTTTAACAAATGACACGAAAATATTGTTATAAGTTATCTGGGAAACGCCAGCAGGAGAGGCAGTATCCTGCTTAACTTTACAGAACGTAAACGTTTTGTGGCAAGTGCCTTGAAGTGTCCAACCCGGCACTCCAGAGACAAACGCGATTTGCTGAGGCCACTGATTGGTCCCTACACTCACACCTTCTGACTTGGTGTAGAGCAACAGACTAAAGCGTGTGAGCGCGAACATGCTTCATCGCGTCTACCTATACATCCAAGAGGGTTGTGGACACGTTCAGCATATGCTACATCCTGTGATATTCAAAGGTTTTCAGGTAAATCATTTAAGTTTTTAAATTCGCAAATTTGCTCTTCCATCAACTACTATACGTATTGAACGCACACTCTCCCTTCTGCTTGCTTTAGAAACTTTGATTGAAGCTATTTTCATACAGTATATTTTACATAAGAAAAAGTTTCAAGAGTTAAACAATTTTGTACAGGGTGGGCAAAAAGTATGGGCACCCCGTCTGATGTAAAAATTAGATATGTAAATATCTTGAGAGGGTGTCCAGACTTTTTGCCCACCCTATACATATATATATATATATATACAGGGTGATTATAATTGATCTTCCGATTTTAAACGTTTATTATGAAAAAACTAACAAAGCTACAGAGAAAAACAAACAAGCAAACTCGCAGCAGCAATGCCAAGCAAACAGGGGGTCAATGTAATGATGAGGCCTCCGTACGTAGTTCATCACCACTGAAAGTAATAAAGCTCCGTGTTATCCCAGTTCAGAGAATATCCGAATCCATACTCATTTTCACTCAAATTTTGTTAGTTTGTATTGCTCGAGGCTCGTGAATCATTTCCTTGGTTTTTACATTTGCTTTTGTAAGTAAAGGTTTTCAGTGAGCTACGCGTCCATTGTATCCAAGATTATGGAAACACTGTGAATTGGGGTGGTGACAAATTTGCAGCATTGACGATGTTGGTAATTTATGCGCGTGGATTGGAGGACCTCACAAGGTTCTATTTGGTTCATTGTTCAATAGTTTAGTCTTCCTGGACACCCAGAATTTGGAAGGGGGGGGGGGGGTTGACATCGTGAAATCTTGCAATTATATTGTAAACGTTACCGTGTGGAAATCCGACATTTTGAGAAATCTGTCTCTCATTGTGACCACAATCTGTCCATTCACTCAACTACGAGTAAAGAGTGAAACGTCGCGAGCAGTAATAATGCGAGGCATCTTTTCATCTAGTTAAGCCTCGTGACGTGCTGATATAAACTCCTTATAAGTGCCCTGGTTGTAAGATTTTATACGCAAACTCATATTCTAATCTCTCTCTCTCTCTCTCTCTCTCTCTCTCTCTCTCTCATTAAACACTTTCTTCTATATTGGTTGGGTGAACTGATTGAGTGATGCTGTACAGATCGCGTACCTCTCACGACGTTTCCTTCATCGCATCCGTAAACATGTTTCCTCAAACTTTCAATCAGTATCTGCATAATAATAATAAGTAACAGGAAGCGGTCCCTATGCGTATAAAAGGAGTGCAAGAAGGAACTTATGAACCATTTTAGTTTGGCGAATTTAGATCGTTAAAATATTGAAAAAAAATATTGTAATTCTTTAGCGCTTTTATTGAAGAGAATTTACCTATTTTATACAATCTGCTTTAACTGTTCTATTGTATTCTATCAAAGAACCTAACCCCGTTGTTTTCTTTCCTGTGCAGTTTTCTGCAAATAGTAGCTATATATATATATATATATATATATATATATATATATATATATATATGATGCAAACCGACAAGGTAAAACAAAAGTGATTCAAAGGCCTTTCTTATGAATAATTAATTTTTCTTTTTCCTTGTGGGTTTGCATCATTCATTCATTTCACATGTTAATTGTGAAATTCATATATATATATATATATATATATATATACATACTACAACGCCCGTTATACCTTTCGCAGCAAAAGACCCCCAAAACAAACCTTGGGGGGGGGGGGGTACTAAAACCTTTCCTGGTTCTCCCTTAATGCGTATACTAAATTTGGTGCAGATTACCATAGCCGTTTAGGCGTGTATAAACAACCATTGAACATCGTCATCATCATCATCATTATCATCATTATCCTAATCCATCCCCTACATATATATAAATAAGATATATTTGGGGCCACCAGCCTGCCCTCCGTGTGAAGAGAAACCAACGCAGAGAACGTTCTCAAGGTTGCGAGGAATATATGTATATATGTATATAACTATATATGTGTATATATACTGTATACAACGGCGTAGCAAGGGGGTTATCCGGGGTTAAAACCCGCCCAGTGACTCTCCAAAAAGACAACAGATATATCAATTTTATTCAGGCATTTAAAATTATAATAAAATATATGTACAACATAATTTTTAATGAATATTATGAAGTACGAGTAAAAACCAAAATAATAACCATGTTATTCTTTAAAACATTAATTATTTTTTTAAATAGAACCCAGCGTATATGGGATAATTATCTTTATTAGGGATCCCAACTCCTCCCTTGGTCAAATCCTGGCTACGAATATACAGTATATATATATATATATTGTGTGTGTGTGTGTGTGTGTGTGCGCGCGCGTATTTGTATATATGTATGTATAATTAGCGAAGTAGGAGTGATCAACATTATAATTAAGTGCAGTCGGATAACTGAATTTTATTTACGATGTGCGTTTGAAATGGATCGAGTTTACTTATGTATACAAACCGGCGAAAATTATGTATAAAATGCGAGAGAAAAGTTATACAAAAACTCTGTTCACGTTACATTCACGACATTCAGAAACTGATTCACATCATTAATAACCAAATTTGGCCGAATAGGATAAAGTAAGTATATCGGTATCCCTACTTCTTGCTTGATTACCTCTCTATTTAAATCTTTTTGTCTATCTATGCATCTTTCTGTTTACTGGCTTCATACACTTTTAGATCGATGTAGGGAGGTACTTTATATGGAGAACACCTTCTGTTTTAATGCTGGTGTTCTTGCTGTTTTTGCGGAATAAATCCAAAATTGGCTCTTAAAATGGGTGAGAGGGCCATGTTAGTATATAGGAGCCCATTTGGCTGGTTCCTCGAAGAGACATAAAAAAGTCAAGGTTGTCAGCGTAGCTCGAGGAACTGTCCCCGAGGATACAACTTCATGAGGCTAGTAAAAATGCATCGAATAAACGCAATAGTGCTTCTGTTATTCTGTTCACACCTAACTTTATTCGAGCTTCTGCATTAGTTGGTGTTACGAGGGGTTTCACTGCCTTAAATGCCTTACCAAAATGGCATCCAAATTGGTCGATCTTCAGTTCGCTTCTGTTTTGACTGATCTTACTCTTTTGTCACGTTCTGTCAGCGTTTTTCTCTCCTAATTGAGCTTATTTTATGCATCTGTTTTGATTGCCTTCCATGAAGGCACACCACATGAATTTGTATGATCTGAACTTTCGTCTATTGAGGATTTTGTGAGAAGCCCCTATACGGAACATTTTAGAGTATTCTTTATTGAGGCGATACTTCCCACTGGTCTCAGTATCTTCATACAGTACTACTACCCATGAATAATGACGAGAAATCGATGTCCTCTTTATGTGTTAAACGCGATAAAGAAGATTGTGAAGATTATAAACACGTTGATGGTGACAGAGATTGATTCACTGAGTAGACGCATTCCTCGAGTTAAAGTTAGCCAAGTTGTTTTATATAAAGAAATATATAAAGATATAAAAATCCGCGGATCTTTGTTTTAAAATATATAAAGATCCGCGAAATATGTATTTTTGTTTGTATCCCGACCTTTCATTCCATACATCAAGAACATTTAAGATGTAAATTTGGCACTATCTTCAAAGGATAGATAGCGATTATAAAGAAAAGACAGATGATTGCATCAGAACAGTAAAGTGTTATTTAATCCTTATTTCACAACCATGGAGAACAAGGGTACATTGTACCCAAATTATGAATTAAGGGCTAAAATAAATGGGATATTTTTGAGGTTTAGCGTCTGAACTCAATGATACGATGCTCTACTGATGTTAGGTTAGGTTTGGTTTGAGTTTAGCACCGGAAACTAAAAATGTGACAAACAAGAGTTTACTTAAGAAAATATCCATATAACTTTAGGAAACATCAATAGAGCATCGTATCACCGAGTTTCCGACGCTTACTAAAAAATATCCAAAAAATGGGCGCTCATTTTTTTCTGGAAGACTACGCAGTTGTCATGGCAACTGTTCTTTGTGCATACATATGAGGTTAGGAGATTAAAGAAGGCTGTGTAGTTGAGGGTGCTTACAATGAAGATTTACAATACTGAAATTTGCAATGACGCTAAATACCGCAATACTACTGTTAGCTTTGTAACTTTGAGTCTCGTAGCTAGATGGTGAAATCAATAAAATTAATGGAACTTTGTAGTGAAAATGTAACTTATCCAAATGTATTAAATGATCTCAACTACTATAATGTGCAATCGGATAACTGAATTTTATTTACGAGGTGCATTTGAAAATGGATCAAGTTTATTTCTACAAGTCGCAAAAATTACATATAAAATGCAAAAGTTATATAAAAAGGAGTCATAAAGGCTGTCTTCCGGAGAGCCCGAAAACCACTATATCAGGACAAGAAAAGAAAGGACCCAAAAAACTGAGCAGAATGAAATGCCAGATGTATGAAGGGCGCGAAATTTGAAAGTTTTAATTATTTTTTACTAAGAGGCCAGTTTTCAATAGCAGTACTACAAAAACCGTAGAAAGATTAAAATTTGGAGTGCAGCTAATAAAAGCAACTTCAATAAATTTCTTAGTAAAAAAAAATTGCTCAATCTTTGAATGTTCAAATTTCGCGCGCTTTATCGAAGTATTTTTTTTTCATACATCCGGCATTTGATTCTGCTCACTTTTTAACGTCTTTTCTTTTTCTTGTCCTGACTGATATAGTGGTTTTCTTTTCGCAAACCTCTTCAGTTGTTTTATAAACTTCATTCAAGAAGCGTTTTACTGTAGATTCAAGGCGTCGTAGATTTGGCTCGAAACGTTAGTTTATATATTTTTTTAATGGATTTTATTTTTTGATAAAAGACGGTCAATTTAATGTTTTAACTTTGTTTCAATTTATTGATGTACAGGGTGGGTAAAAAGTCTTGGCACCCCCTCAAAATAAGATAGTATACATGAAAGAAAGAATGGGAGCAAGTGTAGTTTACGTCCCCCTGTGGTGCCTTTTGTAGTTTACGTTCCCCTACATTATCCTAGTGTAGTTTACGTTTCCTTACAGTATCCTAGTGTAATTTGCGTTCCCCAACTTTGTCCGCGTATACCTAATCAAATAAAACGTTAAAACTAACGAAAATATTACGACTTAACCTAACCATTGTCAATATATCATATATATATATATATATATATATATATATATATAGACGATTGGTTAGGTTAAATCGTAATATTTTCGTGAGTTTTAACGTTTTATTTGATGGATTCATTTGAAAAATGTCTCCTAAAGATCCTAGTGTAGTTTACGTTCCCAACTTTGACCTAGTGTAGTTTGTGTCCCCTTTTGCGTCAGGGGGACGTAAACTACACTTGCTCCAAAGAATGTATTGTATATTCACATTTTTAACATTTAGTTTAATTTAAATTACGCATCTCATATTACCCAGACTAACCAAAGGTTCACTTAATAATCCAAAATGTCTGTCTGTTGTAAAAATATAAAAATTAGATACGTAAATATTTTGAGGGGATGCCCAGACTTTTTGCCTACTCTATAGTATAAGTAACGATTACTTAATTTTACCTTTTAGTGGAACTTGTAGAAGAGAGCATCATATTACTCAATCGTTGATTAACTTCTCTACTTAGTTGATTAGTCATTAAGACCCCATTCTAATTGCTAGTGGAATGGGTTTGAAAATTTAGTCATCGTTTTTAGTATATTAATTTAAAGTTAATTTTATTAAAGATTTTGTAAAATTAAATCTACCAAACTCTTTAATATAAACTTTCAAGGATAATCTCTAGGAGCACTCCATTTTTCAATATTAAACATACTCTCATAAAACATACCGTTTGAAAGCTCACATTTTTCTGAGTCTAAAAATGTAGTAATCCAAAAGTATCAATAGCAAATAAAAAGTAACTAGATTTAATTAATTGTTTGACGCGTGACGTCATTAACTACATTATAAAGGTTGGCTAAGTTATAAATCTTCAGTCTGTGTTGTAAGATGGTATTTTTGGTAATTGTTACGCTAACCTAACCTAACATGAATATGTTATTACATTATCATTTGTATAATTTAGGTCTCGGGGGTACGGGGGCGGAGCCCCCGTAAAGATCACGCATCACAAATTGATCGGTATAGGGTTTTATATTTAAACCTAGTTACTTTTTATTTGCTATTGATACTTTTGGATTACTACATTTTTCCACTCATAAAAATGTGAGCTTTCAAATGGTATATTTTATGAGTGTATGTTTCATATTGAAAAATGGAGCGCTCCTAGAGATTTACCACTTTCAATAAGCCCATAATTAGTCAGTTTGAGCAAAATTAACTTACTAATAATATTACTTTTAAGAACTCGCTTTAGTTGAACAGATAATCGTCTATACTTTAATTTTACTCAGTTTTATTAATGTTATATTTTGGGGTAGTTTTAACCCCCGTAACAGCAACGACAAACGAGGTGCTATCACTAAATGCCGGCAGTTGTTTCATTAACCTTAGAAGGCCAGGGTGGGATCATACACATAGCGACTAGTGTTGGGTCTACGTAACAAACGGGTCGGTACATGATCTGGACAGAGGAGCCCACCCCCCCTCAATCCAACTACTGAACAGACCCAACGTCGCTTAACCTTGCTGATCGAATGGGAAGCAGTGTTACGACCTGGCCACGACGTAACCCTCAGTTTTAGTAAAACCAAAATTACAAACATTTTGGGTGAAATTCCTACTTTTTTTATTTATATTTTAAAGTATTCACTGTAGCTATAATATTACTATGTTGTTATAATATTCTCCATATATACATGACAAAGTTGCGGAATGCTTATCAAGAAGATAAGGTATTGTACTAATGAAGTTAGATGTCTACAAATCAAAAGGGGGTTGGTTGACTACTTAAACGATGTTGCGTGTTTCTTTTTAGGGGGTTGGGATCAAATAAAACAATGACCGTACAAAGAGACTGACCAGTTAACATAATTCATTGTATTGTCTTTTAGAAATGTATAAGGAAAATAAGATTTTTTGTTTCCTTATCCTGGATTCTCATGACCTGAAATTCGATATAAGACCATATTAACTCGGGATCATGGTGACTGAGAGTAATATATTAGTTTAATTTATAACATATTAATTAAATATCAGTGAATATTTTAATATAGGCTATTGCTCCTATTAAAAATGTAGAAGAATTGAAAATATTAGATATTCTCTTGAACAGAGGTTATCAAGAGGCAAGCGCGGTCCGGATCCGGATCGCCGACGAATTTTATACAAACCGCCCGGAATAAACCCACTCTCTAATTATATAATTTACTTTAAAATATAGGTAAACTTTGACATTTCGAAAGAATTAAAAATCAAGCTTTTATATTCTTTTTGTAAAGTTTAAAGTTAGTTTTATTTCTGATATTAAAAATGGTGATTTTAAGTCGGTTTTGGTAAAATAATGTCGGCCACATTACAAAAACACTGGAAAAAAAGTGTGGGTAGCGGACCTTGCTAGAGGTACAGAAACGGTGCTGTAGCGTTTGTGGGCCACGTCGAAACACCGCTTACCGTTACATCAGCGAGGTCAAGCGACGTTGGGTCTGATCAGTAGTTGCAATCAGATGATGTAGCGACCCGTGGTTCGGATCACACGTAAGGTTGTAGGTCTCCTCCGTTACACGAATTTCGTTGTTACGAAGCGGGTTAAACAATCCCAAATATTACATGTTGTAGCGATTGCACCAAAATTTAACTTAGGCCCCAAATTCTATCGTTTCGTTCGGGGCAAAACGTACAGGTCTCGATTACACTAAGTTTTGGAGACTCTATAAATCTACCTGAAAGTCCAACTAATCAAACTTAATATAAAAGTAAAAGAATCTCTCTTTCATTTGACCCAAGCGAAACGATACAAAACACATTTTGTCTCATAATTTAAATTTTGGCGCAAAACCTCAGCCGAACTGCAGAGAAAATTAATTGGTGACCCTGCCTAGGTCTAACATTAATTAATATACTCGTTGAATCTTTTATTTTTATATTAATGCAGGATATTTTTCTTTGTTTTTATAACATTTTGTAACGGTAATATTAATTTCGGTGACACAGTTTGTTGTTGTTTTTTTTACCCCTGATTGGCCGAAAATTGGTGACATAGGAAACGACTACCAACCTAAAACAACCACCTAACCTATTGTAACCTAACCCGGATATAAGAGTCACCCTGATTGGCCGAAGTATGAATGACGGATCACCGAAATCTGGTGTCCCCGAAATTTAACATTAACTTCAGCAACAAATAGTTAGTTATATTTTTTATTTGAAGTATAAAAATTGAAAGTAGTTTTTAAGCCAATATATGCTGTAACTTGTACATGTAAATTTAATTAAAAGCAAATTTATTTCATATATTCATTTATTTAAATTAAATTTTATATACAGAATGGTTTCCTTTTGGGGGGGGGGGGGGGAAGGTTTGACAACATATAAATATAATATTTATTTTCTGCGTAAACGGATGAAAAGAAAAAGCAAAATTTTTTTTTTTACAGCAATCAGTAGACCAAACATTTAACATACATTATTCGAATTACATTTTTTTTTTTGTCAAATGTTGTTCTGTGTTTTCATGAGTTAATCTCACTTCATTTATGTTCTTTTGCAGTAAAAAAAATTGATGTTTACTGGTTTAACTGTAGAAATACTTTCATGTTAAATTAACTTAAAAGACAAATTGTAGTGACAACTCTTGAGGATTTTAAGAAGAAAAAAACTCGCCATATGCAATTTTTAACTGTGATTTCTAGTCTTGTCCAAAAAAAATGTGAACTCCCTTGCCAGGATATAGTATATATATAAAATTATATATATATATATATATATATATATATATATATATATATTACTTCATCATTTATCTTACTCAAGATAAGTAACTGCTTTTAGTAAAATTAGAACAGGAATCGTCAGTTTTATCCAGTGTTGGAGAATTTTTTTTTTTTTTTTGATGGTAAGAGAGGTTTATTTTGGGGGGGAAAATAATTTCCATAATTATGATAATGCAGCTGTACTAATACTAGGTTTCATTACTTGTTTTGTCACCATTCATTGTTGAAATTATTTAGTAAATTGATCCTTGAAAAACATGTTTTTAATAGATATTAATATATTATTGCACTGTGGCGTGTATTTATACTAATTTTTTTTAATATATTTCAGCTAGTATGTAAATAACCTGGTATAACAACGAACCAAATAGAATTTAATTGTAAAAGTGCATTTGTAAAGTGGCAGAAGAGAAATTATTTTCCACATTCGGAATAGTATAGTCATAAAAGTAACTCTGTAAAGAAATAGCTGAAAAGCTTGTTCGAATTTCCAGATACCTCAGACGGTGTGATTAGGTTTTTACTTCTGCACTGGTAATTCAAATGTCTGAAGTGGTAGCTTAAAGCAATATATATATATATATATGATCACATGTTTGTGAATATCTATATATATATATATATATATATCTATATATATATATATAATATATAATTCATCAGACAAAATGTGAAAACTTATCCATTTCTAATTCTTCTTGCTCTTTCTGGCATTTAGCCAATAACCTCTCCAACAACTTTATTTCTTCTTCTTTCCGTCTTCTTTTCCATTCCGACAGCCCAGTTGCCGTCTCTTCTACTGATAAAGCTGAACTCTTCGCTCAGACTTTCGTCTCGAACTCAACCCTGGACGATTCCAGTGCTATTCCTCCATCTCCTCCTCCCTCTCACTTAATTATGCCTGAAATTCCAAAGATGTTTTTTCTGCCCAATCTGGACTCACTCTAGGAAGGCGTACGGTCCTGATGGTGTCCTAGTGTTCTCAAGAATTATGCTTCTGTGCTGACACTGCCTAGGTAAACTCTTTCGTCTCTGTCTTTCATCTGGTACTTTTCCTGCTGGAAGTTCGCTTTCATTCAGCCTGTCCCCAAAATGGCTGAACGCTCTCAACCCTCCAAATATCGTCCAATTGCTTTGATTTTTTGCCTTTCTAAAGTCTTTTAATCTATCCTTAATTGGAAGATTCTTAAACACTTATCTTCTCAATTTTCTTTCAGATCGTCAGTATAGGTTCCGCAAGGGACGCTCTACTGGCGATCTTCTTGCATATCTCTGAGTTGGTCATCCTCCTTTCGGTATTTCGATGAAACCTTTGCTGTTGCGCTGGACATATCAAAAGCTTTTGATAGAGTCTGGCACAAATCCTTAATTTCCAAATTACCCCCTTCGGTTTCTGTCCTTCTAGCTGTGCTTTCATCTCTGATTTCCTTTCTGGCTGATCTAAGCTGCGGTTGTAGATGGCCACTGTTCTCCTCCTAAAGCTATTAATAGTGATGTTCCTCAGGGTTCTGCCCTGTTACCCACTCTTTTTCCTTTTATTTTATTTACTCACTCCTATGCCGATTATTCCATTCTTCACTTCTCCACCCACTTCACAAAGCATCCCTCTCAACAGTCACTCCATGGTTCGCGTAGAACGGCTATGATGCAACTCGTCACAATCTTCTACACGACTATCCCCCTACCTTTAACAATACACAACTCAATCTTTCCGCTTCTCTTAACATTCTTGGTGTTTCCTTTTCTCATGATCTTTTCTTGAAAGCTCACGTATACTCTCTAAAACAGCTTCTAAGAGGTTAGGTGTGCTCTACCGGCTCCGCAGTTTCTTCACCCCTAGTCAGTTGCTGTCTCTGTACATAGGTCTTGTCCGCCCCAGTATGGCGTACGCTCTCATATGTGGGGTAGCTCAACCCACACAGCTCTACTTGACCGAATGGAATCAAAGACTTTTCGTCTCACCAATTCCCCGCCTCTTACTCACTGTCTTCAATCCTTCTCTTTTCGCCGCAATGTGGCCTCACTCTCTCTTTACTATCGCTATTATAATGGACACTGCTCTTCTGAACTCTCTAAATGCATGCCTCCTCTTTTAAGGAGAGCGCGCAGTACCCGATTTTCGACACATTCTCATTCCTTTTTCGTTCAACTCTCTAACGCAAGGGTTAATCGGTTTTTCAATCTTTCATCGACCCAACCGGTCAACCCTGGAACAATCTTCCTCAATCCACCTTTCCTCCTGTCTATAACCTCCAATCTTTCAAACACAGTATCCAAGCATCTCGAAAACCTTGGACCTTGATTTTGGCTCTCTTCTTCCTCTATGCGGGGAGCGTTTTGGGGCAATCACCCTTGGCTCTCTCCTTCTTGCATAAAAACTAAGAGAGAGAGAGAGAGAGAGAGAGAGAGAGAGAGAGAGAGAGAGAGAGAGAGAGAGAGAGAGAGAGATTTTATTGAAGATTTCGTTTTGTTAAATTAACTTATAATACTGCACATATTTTGCATATTTAAATCTTAAATGTTGTTAAGGAAAAGAGGTAATTTGAGGAAAAATAAAATTGTCTTTTAGGTTTTTTGGGGAAAAGGTTAATTTACTTGAAAAGGATATTTTTGATAATACTTTAAAATTCTAACTTTGGAAATCGTCTCATTTTAACCCGGATACTTTTCGAAATCAGTTCTGAAAACTTATAAATGTCCTCTAATGACTGAAGCCTTTATACATGAGAACCTTATATTGCAATAAATAACTTATTTATAACTCGGGGTCCAAAAGTCTGTTTTATTCTCTCGAAAGTTAAGTGCCTTTCCTCATTAATTTAAGTTGTTTTTTTTAAATCTTTGAAAGCATCGTTAATTGATCTTATATTGGGTTCTTGAAGGCAACAAGTTTTATTTTTGTCGCTACGAGAAAACGGATTATAAATATAGTTTTGGAGCTCTGCGTCCATATTCAGAAGCGAGTTTCAGGTCCCCTTTGAAATCGGATTAAATGAAAGAGATTTTTGAATTTATTGGATTGGAAGGGTCAATCCTTGACAATCTTCCAACAGAAGAGAATCTATCATGCATAAACAGCTTAGGCATATTGGTACAGTAGAACCTGCGGTCAGAAAAGCTGTTCTCGTTTTAGACCAATAACTGGATTACATACAGTTTCGTTCATATCTTCGCTAGGGTAACTTTGGGCGGAGGTAAACTACTTTTGGCGGTTTTCTAAGATAACTTTTTTCACATATAATGTTATGGAATAAGCAAACTGTTCAAATTTGGATTATAGATCTTTACTGTTACGTAAAAATTATTAAAATAAATAAAATAATATGGATGAGCCAACGTGTTTAAAATTTTAAAAACAAGTTTACTATTTTACTTTACCCCAAATGTGGAGTAAATATTTCTTTAGTCTTACAGCTTCAGAGAAAACGGTTGGTTTTTTTTATCGGATACAATGATTATTTTTTGAATTTCATTTGCATTTGGATTTTAATGAAAAAACTCGAAGTTAAATAAATAGTCTCTTGTGTTTCCTCAGACTTTACACACTCTCTAATTTATTTTAGGTTAGGTTAACCTGAGTTAACCTAACCTATCGTAACCTAAACTCAGAAAAAGTAGGTCGTACAACAAAATTAGAATTTACGAAGTTTGAAGTAATTGGTAAAAGAGGTAGCTTACTCTTGGGGTTTAGGCTATATATAATATATATATATTATATATATAATATATATATATATATATATAATATATATATATTGGGGTTGTTTAACCTCCTTCGCAACAACTAAGGTCATATGACGGAGGGGACCTACAGCTTTACGTGGGAATATATATATATATATATATATATATATATATGGGATTGAACTCAGAATGGTCCTCTGTGGGGTTTTTTTGATACACACAGACCGTGCATGGAATAAGGAACTCTTCTGGGAAAAATAAATCCACTACAGTCCGAATACGTAATGGTGTTTGTCATTTACCATTACTTATTCGGACTATAGTGGATTTAATTTTCCCAGAAGAGTTCCTTGTTCCATGCACGGTCTGTGTGTATCTATATATATATATATCAGTGGTGGCCAACCGCGGCGCATTGCGCCAAAGGTGGCGCATCAAGTACTTTGAAGTGGCGCATCGAGGTCTAGTATGAATTGTGCTAAATTTTCACTTCTAACACTAAATATTAAAAATTAAAGATTTAAGCAGTTAAGATGTAGTTAACTAAAAATTAAGGTAAATATTTTTCACATTATATTTCTATTTAAGGTAAATATTATATTATATTTTTATTTTTACTTACAAGTTATTAGTAATTTTTTCACAAATTTTTTTTGGGCGCATCCGAATTAAACCTAACCTAAAAATGACACGCATCAAAAAATGATTATCTGTGATAGTTCACTTTACCCCACAATATAGTAGTTATAGTACTGTAATTTATAATTACCGACAAAGACAAACTCTTACGAGGCGTTTCATATATGTTTTTTTTTCATTCATTGTAGGTATGTATTCATAATTTTATTTTTCTTAGTATTATATAAGAAATATGGATGGCATAGTTATTAGTTATATCATGAAAGTGAACTACTACAGTATATTCTTAAGTACTATCAAACCTTATGTACAGTATCCGGAATTTTGAATTTTATAGTTTAAACAAGTAGCTCTTGAAAGTTTCGTGTTATTTCCTCATTATGTTTATCCAGACTTATTTGTATTTTATTGAATAAAATATTTAAGAAGCATTATATTGTATTGTACAGGGTGTCCACAATGTCTTGTCACCCCAGTAAAATACTAACTGATTTTCGTTTTTCTTTTAGACCCACTTGAAATGCGTGATAGCAGCAACTATACGATTGAACAAAGCATACTGGCCTGGGTCCATGAGCGACCACGTAATGGCAAAAACATTGAAAATATTCGTGCAGACTTCGAGGACCGATTCAATGGTGCAGCTCCTTTATGGAGGAGCTGCACCATTGAATCGGTCCTCTGTATTCAGAGGGCGTGCCCAGGATTTTAGAAGTGGGTGTTTCCATAATTGAACCTTCGTGACGTCCATGGTTTTCGAAAACACTTATTTGTGCAGTTATAGGGGCTTGCTCTACCGATAAAATTTTACCTGAAGCAGGCAACCTGGGTAATAATAATAATAATAATAATTAATTAATTTAGGGTCTTACGGGGTGTTTCCGGGCAACCAGGAAACCCCCTCCCCTGGGCACGCCAATGAACTATTATGTTTCGGGCATCAACTTCATACCAGACTTATACCAGGTTTTTCTTTCAATAATTTAGTTAAACAGAGTACCCACTGCCGATCCCATGCCCCAAACTCGCAGTTTTATGGGACTTTTAAAGGCCAATGTTTAGTAGAGATAACAGTTTTTTACGATACATTCCGTCTCACTTCGACGTTTTTAATAATGATTATTGAGGAGGGCCAGAAATTGGCACAGCGCTCAGGCCAACTAATGCGACCCAGTGCTGTAACTCATCTACTATTATTACCAGCACCATCAGGGTTTGAACCCCCGACCTCAGTGTCTTTACTTCGTTTACGGAGAAACGGTGTTACTCATTGAACTACGGACGCTAGTTTCGCCCGTTTTAGCCAGTGCCCGTAACTTAGTGGGTAACACCGTCTCCCTATAAGCGAAGTGCAAAAACTGAGGTCGGGGGTTCGTCGAGGAGTTAGCGCAATGGGTCGCGCTCCGTCTGGCCTGAATGCCGTGCCAGTTTATGGCCCTCTTCAGTGACTATTATTCGCCCATTTTAACTCTTTTAATTACTTTAGCAATATCCATCTTCTTCGGTATTTCATTTCCGTTATTCCGTTTCCGCGTCATATTTCGTTGAAGTGCCGTTGCAGATGATGCCCTCGTCGTCATTAGGACGAACATCATAAATCGTCGTTTTTATTTAAAAATAATTATATCGAAACTCTATGACGAAATTAACGGAATAAAATTAAAATAAATTAAATTTAAAAACATGAAGTCAAAGCTTCGTCGAATGAGTGAGTGAAGATCGCATCCATTGTACCAGCGAATCTCTCTCTCTTCTCTCTCTCTGGTAGCTCAGTGGTTACAGTGGCAGACTCTGAGCGATGTGGCGGTGGGTCGCTCCCCGCTGTTGAAATCGAGTTGAGTTGGCCGCTCACTCTGTTTCTGCTCTGGCTCAGGTGGACCTTTGGGTCACACTCACCCTCACGCTATGGCGAAATAAGCTCTCTCTCTCTCTCTCTCTCTCTCTCTCTCTATATATATATATATATATATATGTATGTGTGTGTTGCAGTAAGATTGTGAAACTAGTGATTTCATGAAATCCCTGAAATTTTCAGTAATTTCGCGTAATTATTGTTTCACTCAGGGACTTCATGAAGTTGTTGTTGTTGTTAAGCCGATCAGCCCACCCTGATCGAGTAAGCCGGCGGCACGCACGTAACCGATCGCCCTCTCCGGAGTGGACCAGAGGTTCAGCTCACTAGTGATGTTGTGTTGTGTTCGTTGTTGTGCTAGAGCTGTACAGTCTGTCATAATGTGTTCAATTGTTTGTGGTGTGTCCTGGCACAGGTGGCAGGTGTCGTCTATGGAGTTGTCTAGTCTGTGTTTATATGTCCGTAAGTTGGGGTGATGTCCACATCGGAATCGTGCTAAGTTAACTCGATCCGATCTGCTCAGGCTGATCTCTGACCTGTTAATGGGTGGCGGCTTCGCACCTAGGACCGCGTTCGGACCGAGTCGTGTCAGTGCTTTGTGGGTTAGGTGTGTGTGTATGTGTTTTCTGTACTGTGTGATGTCTGTGGGGCGTGGTATGGAATGGAGTATTTGGTTATAATGTCTCTCTGGTGTTACCTTAATGGTGCGAGGTGTTGGTGCATGATTGGACATGTGCTGGCAAGAGTGTTGAGAGTTAGTTGTCGCTGCTGCCATGAATTGTGTTCCCCTCATGTCTAAATGTTCCCTAACTTTCAGTATTTTTGTTTCTGTGTGCAGGTGTTCTGTTGGTGTTGTTTGAGTGCATCCTGTAATGATACGAAGTGCGTTGTTTTGTATTGTCTGTAAGGTGTTTATGTGTGTGTTTGAGATAATGGGTGCCCAGCATGGGCTAGCATAGTCCATAACTGAGCGAATATATTGTTTGTATATGAGTGATGTTGTTTCCTGCTGGTGTCCAAAGTTTGTGCCTGTTAGTACCCTAAGCGTGTTAAGTCTTGACGTACATTTGGTTTTAATGTCCTGAATGTGGTTTGCAAAAGATAATGATGTGTTGTATGTGACCCCAAGTATTTTGGTCCTGTGAATGTGTGGAATATTGATGTTGTTTAGTGTAAGCTGTGGAATTACCTGGTGTTCTTTTGTGTTGCTTGTAAGCAAGGTGATGGTTGATTTTGTGGGCGCTACTTTGAGTCTATTGTGTGTGAGCCAGTCTTGTATACTGTTTATGTATGTTTGTAGGTTATTTGTAGCGGTGTCGATGTTGTTGTGGGTGGATGTTAGAGTGATGTCATCTGCATATGATGATAAAGTAAGCTTGTTATCTATGGGTGTTGGAATGTCATGCATGTATAAGTTGAAGAGTGTTGGTGAGAGAACAGAGCCTTGAGGGACCCCGTTCGGAAAAAGCTTGTTTTTGGATGACTTGCCATTAAATGTGACATGTGAGTATCTTCCTGAAAGATAGTTGCTCAGCCACCTTTTGGTGTTATTGTGCATGTTTGTGTTGAGTATTTTGTTCATGAGAGGGAAGCGTGGGATAGCATCAAATGCTTTACTAATGTCTATTGTTGCTAATAGTGTACGTTGAGCTGGTCGTCTGGAGTTGATGCCATCCATGATGTGCTGCGTGAGGTTAGTGAGTAATGTCGTGGTTGAGTGGTGAGGTCTGAATCCATGTTGAGTAGGCGATAGTGGAATGTGTGGGTTGGTGATTTGTAAGATTAGTCTTTCTGTTACTTTGGAAGGTGTGCATAGTAAAGTAATGGGTCTATAGGAAGCTGGTTCTGTTGGATTTTTGTTTGGTTTGAGTAGTGTAATAATTTTACCTTGTTTCCATATGTCAGGAATAATACAATGTTGGTATGAATATGTGCTGATATTTGTGAGAGCTAGTATTCCTTGTGGGCCCAAGTGTTTAAGGTGTATGTTAGATATGTTGTCTGGTCCAGTAGCCTTCGAATTCTTAATGTTTTTGATGATCTTGGTGGTCTGGTCTGTACTGAAGGGTGTAATGGTCGTGTCGAGTCTGTAGGTTTTCTTGTGTCTGGCTGTTTGTCTGTCTGCGTGTTTCTGGTTGTTGTCTCTGTTTAAGTAACTTATCTTTGCGTAGTGATTAACTAGAATGTTAGCTTGTTGTGTGTATGTTGAGATATTATTTTGGCTGCGACAGATAGCCGCGTGTGAGGTGTGAATGCCGCTGTTAGAGTGGGTAATGCTGTTTATAGTCTTGTATAGCCTGAATGTATCTGTGGAGTAGTTTAGTGTTGTTAGGAATTCCCTGAATGTTTCTGTTTGTTTTTCTTTGAGTTTGTTGTTTATTTCTGTGTTGAGCTGTTGTATCTGCTGTTTTATGGCTTCTGTGTGTGGTGTTTGTGTGTTATATTTGAGGTTGTTACGTTGCCTTATGAGGTGGGCTATTTCTCTAGTGTAATTTGGGTTGTATTTCCTAATGTTGCCCTTGGGTATGTATTTGTTTGCATTATTGATGATCTGATTAAATGTCTTGAGTGTTGTATTGATGTTTATGATGGGTGTGCTGTTTAATGTGGTGAATTGTTCCTCAGTCTGTATTTTGAACTGTTCCCAATCAGCGTTCTTGTAATTTCTGTAAGTGTGCCTAAGGCTGTTGGGGCAGAGTGTAGAATGTGTTGTAATGATGATGGGCAGGTGGTCTGATGACAGTTGTTTTTCTATTCTCCATTGTGTATGTGTTGCTAGTGAGGGGGAACAGAACGTTATGTCTGGGGAGGAGTTTGAGTATCCTGCTTGATGTGGTATGTGTGTATGTTCTTCTGTATTGTTAAGAATGAAGAGGCTGTTTAGTTGTGTGGCTATGTTGGCGCCTCTGGTGTTGTTCTGGTTGTGCAGGTACCAACTAGTGTCTTTGGCGTTGAAGTCTCCTCCTAAGATGACATTAGTGAGAGAGGCAAGATTGTGTGACTGTGGATGGTAATTAGCTGGCACCTGAGGTGAACTATCTGGTGGGATGTAAATGTTGATTAGTGTGGTGTTGTGTTTTGAGCGTGTTTTAATGTTAACTTCCTGTATTTCTATCGTGTTATCTGCTTGGATTGTGTGTGTAATGTTTTGGGTAGCATCAGTGTAGCTAATGCTTTTACGTATGTAAGTGATGAGTCCACCCCCGTTACCCCCAGTACGATCTTGACGGATCGCCGTGAAGTCAGGGATGGTGGGTGTTTTGTGTGTGCGTTTTAGTTTTGTTTCTTGTATAAATGCTATGTGAATGTTTTGTTTGTGTACGAATTCCCTAAGCTGCATGATTTTGTTTGTGAGGCCATCTACGTTGTACTGTAATATGTTAATATTATACTTCTGTATGTGTCTCATGGAGCTCATGAAGTTATTAACCTGAGTGAAATCACGTTTCACAATCTTACTGAAAATTTCAAGATATTTCATGAAATCACCAGTTTCACAATCTTACTGTGATATATATATATATATATATATATATATATATATACTGTTCAAAGGCGGCTTTATTTTATGATAATCTTGTGAATCAATCGGAAAAAGTATTTGCATAAGCAAAAATTTTGAGCTTCATCAAAATTGGTGGACTTTATTCTTGCTTTCCGGGTTATGTATGATCTTAAAACCAGATAGGATGGCCCTACTTTGCCTTTAATATACAGGGTGTCCCATAAGTTCTTTTACCCGCACCCTATTCTGGTACGAACTCATGGGACACTATATATATATATATACATCTTGATTTGTAGTATTTGGTATTCCATACATTAAAAACAAGCTCACCCTCTCATCTATTGTTAATTTCGCAGCCATCCCCTACCTAAAAGAAAAAATAATACAGTTAACACTAAAAATTCCTATGTTGCGCGACTTTTGCGTCACCCTGTGTGTATATATATATATATATATATATATATATATATATATGAAAAATTATTTCACGAAAGTGACACGTGAAAAATATTTATGATGAATAAAACCACGAAGGGAAAAGAAACACAAAGGGGTGCTCAAGCGCTTTCGTCTAATGACATCCTCAGGAACACTGAGTGTTCCTGAGGATGTCATTAGACGAAAGCGCTTGAGCACCCCTTTGTGTTTCTTTTCCCTTCGTGGTTTTATTCATCATATATATATATATATTATGAAAATTTATTTCACGAAAGTAACACGTGAAAAATATTTATGCCGAATTGGAAAAAATCAACGGTATTGGAAGTGATTTGTGTTATCCATCTGCGTTTATGGAATCTTGTCTCAACAAGGCAAAACGAACTTTCTATCGTGTCAATATTAACACTCGTACTTTGTCAACAAATATTTTAGTACTTCCATTTTTCCCGGGCTTTTTAGGCATTGCTAATGTACTTAAACTTTTGGATATTAATGTAGTATTTTCATATAACAATATTGTGAAAAATATCATAGTGAAAAATAGCCCTACCAATAATTCAGGCATTATCTATAAAATTGGTTGTAAACAATGTGATTCCTTTTACATAGGTCAGACGGGAAAGGATTTGCACACACGTATAAAACAGCATCAATATTCCGTTAGAACAGGACAGTTGTCCAGTGCCCTTTTTGTCCATTTGTCAGAGTTAGCCCACTGTATTGATTGGAATAATGCTTCAGTTTTATCCATTCAAGCAACATTGTTAATAGAAATATTCTTGAGTCTGCCATTATCCAACTTTCAAATAACTTCAACATAAGCAAAGGTCTTTTTCAACTCGATCCTGTTATTTTGAATTCCTTTAAAACAGATTTAGATAAGAAGGGTAAAACATTAAATCTTTGGTAAACTTGTCTTCTACTTTATTAACTTTTAATTTGCATTTTATTTTTTTATAATATCGAAACCTGACCATAGGCAGCAGTGTGTTAAAACCCGGGCAGAGTTCCAGTATAAATTTGTATTTTTATAATCCATTTGATGTTGTGCTAAAAATCGATATTTTTCCTTACAAATCTGTACGCCTCAATGGTAATCCTTTAAGGTTTTATTTTTTATTTTTTATTTTTACTTCTCTGTTTATTGTATATATATGTATGTATGTATGTATGTATGTATTTGTATATATAGATATGTATATATATATATATATATATATATATATATATATGTGTGTGTGTGTGTGTGTGTATGTATGTTATTTATTTATTTTTTTTTTTTTTTCTGTAACCTATATAGGCTGTAACCTTTTTATGAACTTCAGTGTTCCTGAGGATGTCATTAGACGAAAGCGCTTGAGCACCATTTTGTGTTTCCTTTCCTTCGTGGTTTTATTCATATATATATATATATATATATATATATATGTGTGTGTGTGTGTGTGTAGGGAGAGAAATAGTATTTAAGGGTATATGAAATTATATGTATTCTTTAAATGAGAACAAAATTGTTTTGAATTACGTCGTACATATGACAAATGAGAGAATAAAAATATATTAATGGCATATAAATTTTAATACATTTTTAATAAATGTTACTAATATTTTTTTAATTTACACGACTGTAAACTTAAAAAAGTACTTGTTATAAATTTGGATAATCATAAATTTAAGCAAATGCGGGTCATATTAATATAAATTTTAATATTTTTATTTTAGTGTGCCATAAAGTATATTTTCCACGCGCGCACAACGAGACTATAATATGTACACTATGTATGTATGTGCGTTTATCCAGAGGTTTTTCGTGCGCATCAGTGAGAGTCGGTACTACAATTCTGTTTATATATAATTTTTTATGTTTTATATGCATTTGTGGGCGCTGAGTCCAAATCTGGCCTTGGTTTGTGTGTATCATCAATGGTTTCAGAGATAATCCATTTTTCATGTTTTACCAGTATAATGTTAATATGGGCGCAGCAATATCAGAATAATCCGGATGTTCGTTGACAGTTTCTTGCTCTAGAAATTGCCCGAAACTTCCACTGTGCTATATAAAGAAGAGCGCAGAGCCTGAGAAGTCAGTAGGTGTGAGCGCACAAAGAAAGCAGGTTGTTTGTCTGATGGTTACCAGCACTGAGGTACTGTGTTTCTGTGCTTCTCTGTGCTGACGATTTGAGTGTTATCGATCCTTTTTTATTGCGAACATTATTTCAGTGTTGTGAATACATCTTTTTTCTGGAATCTGTAATCTGTTGCAGATTTAATAACTCTTCTCTCTATATCTGCAGGTTATGATTAATGTAGTACAGTTTGGTAAAGAGAATGGCAACTAGAGCTTGTAAACACTCGCCGGATATATTCTGCTACGTTTGTGGGTATTACATATGCCCCAAGCAAGTATCGCACAAGATTGTGAAAGGCACCAAGTTCTGAATCGCGTATCGGCTCTATTTTGGTATGCCTATGGGTGACCAAGATAAGCCCTGGGCACCCCATGTGATCTGTGGAAGCTGTCGCTCCACACTTGAAGGGTGGCTGCGGGGAGTACGCAAGGCAATGCCCTTTGCGGTACCAGAATATGGAGAGAACCAAAGAGCCACCACGACGATTGCTACTACTGCATGATAGATGTTTCTAAGTACAGGAAAGTTAAATGAAGGCAGACTCTTCAGTATCCAAGCATAGCGTCGTCCATAGCTCCTGTACCACATAGCGAAGGTCTTCCAATACCACGTCCACCAGAACAGGTATCTATCCATTACTTTACCTTCTGTATTTACAGACTGTGGGTCATTATGTGTCGGTTTTTCTTAGTGCTGATGCTCTTCTACATATATAGCTATGCCTATATTTTGTTTCTTTGCTTTGCAGGTTGAAAATGAGGATGCAGCTAGCTCATCTGAGATGTCGGCTGGTGAGGATCATGATGAAGAATATACAGTAACTTTCAATACAAACCCTCACTTTCCAAATCAGAAGGAATTGGACGACTTAATTAGAGATTTGGGTCTGACGAAATCAGGGTCTGAGCTTCTGACCTCCACACTCAAAGAGTGGAATTTGCTTGGAGAAGACTGCAAGAGCACTGTATACGAAAGCGGCATGAAGAGTTTGCAAGGTTCTACGATGTCAATGGCTCTCTCTGTTAATTCAGCGAGGTTAATGGTCTATTCACAGCTATTGGGTTAACACATATACCCTCAGAGTGGCGCCTGTTTATTGACAGTTCAACTCGGAGTTTAAAAGCTGTTCTACTCCACAATGGGAACAAATATCCATCTATACCAGTTGCACATTCTGTTCAAATGAAAGAGGATATGAAAATGTCAAACAACTGCTCACTCAAATCAGGTATGAACAATATAACTGGGACATGTGTGGTAATTTCAAAATGATTGGTTTCCTGTAAGGTTTACAAGGAGGGTTTACTAAATATTCATGTTTTCTTTGCCTGTGGGATAGCAGGGCTTCAACTGAGCACTATAAAACAGTTCAGTGGCCTCCACGTGAAGGACTGCAACCAGGAAAGTACAATGTACTCAGGGAACCTCTTGTGAAGCCTGACATAGTTCTGCTACCACCTCTCCATATTAAGTTGGGTCTAATTAAGCAGTTCGTAACTGCGTTAGATTTTGGAGGGGAAGTTTTCCAACAGATTCGGGTCATGTTCCCTAAACTCTCTGAGGCCAAAGTCAAGGCTGGCATCTTTGTAGGACCACAAGTCAAGGCGCTGTTGAATTCAAAGAACCTTGAAGCCAAGATGACTCCGATCGAAAAAGAGGCTTCGTGTGCTTTCCATGATGTGGTTCGTGGGTTTTTAGGCAACCATAAAGCACCAAACTATCAGGAGTTAGTGTCAAACTTGATTAAGTGCTATGGCAAAATAGGGTGCCGTATGTCTTTAAAATTACACTATCTGCATTCACATCTAGACTTTTTTCGTGATAACCTGGGCGATGTGAGTGAAGAACATGGCGAAAGATTCCATGAAGATATTCAAACGATGGAGAAAAGGTACCAGGGCCATTGGGATGCTTCCATGATGGGAGACTACGTATGGTCGCTGATCAGAAAGGATAAGAATGTTCATACGCGGAAGTTGCGTTCTTCAGTGCATTTTTAAGGAACGCACACTGCATAACGAGGCTTGTTATTCTCTTATCGATTCTCCTCATGATATATATTATATCCTTTGCACCATTTTGGGTTTGTCAAACAATTTTGGCTCAATAAACAATTTCCAATAGTGTTTTTATTTTCAGAAAATATTTATGTTAGCCTTCCTTATATACTTTGCCATATGAAAAGTGTGATAACCTATATTTTGAAACGGTTGATGATAGAGCAAAACCAATATCATTTTTGGAATCAGCTCCCCGAAATCATTAAGAAACGATAGAAAAATCACAATAAACAGAAATTTTTTCAAATTTTTTCCTAGTGTAATTTATGCATACTGTATACTGAACTAGTTAATTCATATATATATATTATATATATATATATATTTTAACTGCAAACAACACAGTATAATTAATGTAAAGAACGACGCTTGTATAGAAGAACGTTCCGCACAAGATGAGGAGGGAGAACGAACAAATGAAAAATGAGGTAACCACTCGGGAATCGAACCCGGGATCTTCCGATTGCCGGTCAGATATGCTAACCACTACACCATGGGCCTCGATTAAACAGAAGTCGTAATTCTCCTACATACGAGCAGAAACCAATGCCCTGAGGGGGCACCTCTCGCATGTCGCACATATATACATTTTAACTGCAAACAACACACAGTATAATTAATGTAAAGAACGACGCTTGTATAGAAGAACGTTCCGCACAAGATGAGGAGGGAGAATGAACAAATGAAAAATGAGGTAACCACCCGGGAATCGAACCCGGGATCTTCCGATTGCCGGTCAGATATGCTAACCACTACACCATGGGCCTCGATTAATCATTTTTCATTTGTTCGTTCTCCCTCCTCATCTTATGCGGAACGTTCTTCTATACAAGCGTCGTTCTTTACATTAATTATACTGTGTGTTGTTTGCAGTTAAAATGTATATATGTGCGGCATGCGGGAAGTGCCCCCTCGGGGCATTGGTTTCTGCTCGTATGTAGGAGAATTACGACTTTTGATTAATCGAGGCCCATGGTGTAGTGGTTAGCATATCTGACCGGCAATCGGAAGAGCCCGGGTTCGATTCCCGGGTGGTTACTTCATTTTTCATTTGTTCGTTCTCCCTCCTCATCTTGTGCGGAACGTTCTTCTATACAAGTGTCGTTCTTTACATATATATATATATATATATAAGATGATGAATAAAACCACGAAGGAAAGGAAACACAAAATGGTGCTCAAGCGCTTTCGTCTAATGACAATTTTGAGATATTTTGTTTGAACTTTAATTTGCATCTCTGTTGACGAATAAACCTCACATTCCTTCCTCAAACCATTTTTTTTTCTCTTTTTACATTTTCTTTATTTGTTTATTTTTTAAGGGATACTTCTGTAGAAAGTATTTTAACTCCTGATAAATTCTTCAAAGCGAATCAAGTTTTAAGTTCACTCCATAACACTCATCTCTAAAGTGAAGCTACAGAAATAAAACTACCAAAAAAAAAAAAAAAAAAAATACAGAAAAATAAAAGAAAATTAGAAATTAAATAAAAAAATTTAAAATAATTACTTCCAAATGGTATGCCATTATTCAAAATCCTCCAAGTTTGTACAAATTTAGGAAAAAGAAGACAAATTTTTAAAAGCAATTTTTGCTTTTAAGTTATATATATATACGTGTACTGTATATATATATATATATATATATATATATATATATATATATACGGGTGCGGCAAAAGTAACGCCCTTTTAATAATTGTACATCTTTTTTTAAGGTGTATTGAGCCAACCACAAAATTAATTAAATTCCAGTTATTTTTTAGTTTTTACTGAGAAAGTAATTATTTTTCTTAAAATGCTGTATTTTTCTTAAAAACCTTATTATTTCTCTTAAAATGCTGTAATTGATTTATTTCCTTCAATAAAAGAGAATAAACTAAAAGGGCGTTATTTTTGCCGCACCCGTTATATATATATATATATATATATATATATATATATATATATATATATATATATGATGAATTTCACAATTAAACATGAAATTAATTAATTTTTCTTTTTCCTTATGAGTTTGCATCATATATATATACAGTATATATATATATATATATATATATTGCGTCTCGGTGGTGTAGTGGTTAGCGTTGCTGACTACAAACCCATCGGCCCCTGGTTCGAGACCCGACGGCAGTCGGCACGCAGCAAAACTCAGCTGTTCATCCTTCCACACAATAAAGAAAGTGGTTGGTAGATAAATGGGTACCCTAGGTGGCCGAATGGTTAAGACGCTGTGCTGCTGATGGGGCGTGGTTCGGATTCCACGTTAAACTGTAGGTCTAAGGTGGAGTGAAAAACTTGGCCTTCGTCAGAATGAACAATTCGGGCGGAAGCTAACCAAAGGTTAACCAAAGGTATATACACATATATATATATATATATACACCTTGGTTAACCTTGGTTTTGCTTCCGCCCGAATTATTCATTCTGACGAAGGTCAAGCTAAGCTCGTCACTCTACCTTAAACCTATAGTTTAACGTGGAATCCGAACCTCGCTCTACCAGCAGCCCAGCGTCTTAACCACTAGGCTACCCAGTAGGGTGCTTCTTGGCTATAGGGGTGATTTTTAATTTTTTTTTTAATTTAAACGTCCCCTCCCCCCAAATGTTCCATGTGATGAAAAAAACTATGCGTGTCAATTTTCTTTTAAATTCATTAATATTTAGAGTTTGCTCAAGAGCACTAAAATTTTAGCTACTGTTTACCACATCATTACCTCTATCATTTGACGTTGTCCCATTTCTAGCCGATTTCTTTGTCGTTCAGTTTTACGTATCTCGTCAATTCACATATTTTAGAATTTTTTTTAGTTTCTTCGTTTAGTTTAGTCTTCTGTATATACTAGGGGTGGGGTGGGGTGGTGGGTAAAACCAATGGCGGATTAATGGCCCGATAGGCCTGGAGCTGATTGATCCAAATGGGCCTATGGTTACGTTTGTTCAGGTTCATTACGTTACGTATATGATTCTGATCCTGAGTATGAAAACATCGGCCAGTATATTCAACAAAGAAAGCATATATTCCGTGTCAAGTTACGAGTGACTTGATACAGTTCCTATGTTCCTTGATGGGCCCACGTTGTTTGGTGGGCCTATGTTCCTTGGTGGGGTTGGGGCTGCAGCCCCATCAACCCCCAGTCTAATCCGCCACTGGGTAAAACTTCAAGGTTATTGAGCGACCTCTAAATCTTACTCGATTTGTAAAATATTTCACATACATTGTTTTTTCATCAAAAGGAACGATTCTAGAGGGTAGAAGCGTAGTATTTCCAACTTTAGAAAATAAGGCGCACCTTACTACCCAGGGTACCCATTTATCTACCACCCAATTTTATTTTTATTGTGTGGAAGGATGAACAGCTGGGCTTTGCTGCGCGCCGCCTCCTGATATGTACACACTGTATATATATATATATATATGTATATATATATATTAGTGATGTAGGTCATATCCGCATCCGCACATCCGCATCCGCGTCCGCATCCGCATCCGCACTTTGGACTGCGGATGTCGTGCGGATGTGGACCGTTGAGATAAAACGTCATTAATAAGCGGAAATTATCAAATTCTACTATAATAATAGAACTAGTTCATTGTGCGCAAAAGTGATGCAAGCGACAAGACGAGAGGCTGTTCTTGTATGAAGTTACTCTCTTGCAACCTACTTAGATCCACGTTACAAAGCTAAGTTATTTTCACCTAGTACATTAGAACGAGTTAAATCATCACTTGGCAAAGCAGTTGAAGAGCTTCAATCTCTTGAATCTGTCACTTCGCACTTCGCCACCCACCAAAAGAATAAAAGTTTCAGTGACAGAACCAACCTTCAACAAGCAAATCTATCACAGAATCTCTCTCTCAGTTTCTTGAGTCAAGCAGCGATGACGAGACCTACGCGATGTCAAAAGATGTAGTAAAAATGATCGAGAGCTATCACCAAGAAAAACGCCTGGCTGCATGTGACAATCCTATTAGTTGGTGGAAAAATACGCAGAATATCTATCCATACTTGAGTAAACTTGCAAGGAAACATTTAGCACGTCCTCCAACAAGCGTACCAAGCGAGAGATTATTTAGCAGTGCTGGATTATATATGATGAAAAGAGAAACAGACTGGCAGCAGAAAAGGCAGAAAAATTAATGTTCCTTAGCATAACCTTCCTATAATTAAGTTTGAATATTAAACGATGAACATCTTAGTTTACTTTATTTTAATTACTCATTTATAAATATGCCTAATAAAACTTTAAACTTAATATAAATAGTTATCAAGCTAATTAAAGATCTCTTTCTATAAGGGTGGAGGTTGGGGAAACAGGTCGGGTAATACAATTATGGTTTCTAATTGTGGCTGAAACTCAACAAAATATAACGAATTTATTTGCAGACGAATTCACTAATTGATTTCTATATTAGTTAGATGCTTGCTATTATTTTATATGTTCATGGAAAAGTACAGCAATTATTGTACAATTAATCAATTATACTACATTATAGCTACAGCTCTCTCTATATAATAACTTATTATATACGTTAACACAACAAATCTCGAATATATCCTAAAAAATAACGAAAATGTAGACATCCGCATCCGCATCCGCGGATGTTGAAACCAAACATCCGCATCCGCATCCGCGGATGTGAAAAAAATGACATCCGCTACATCACTAATATATATATATATATATATATATATATATATATATATATATATATATAATTATATATATTATTCATATAGACAAATGAGCAGTTTAAGGGTGGTAGAAATACACAGATAAGAGATGGAGTTATATTCCGTTACGTTTCGGCACAAACGTGGGCAAGGCTTTGTGTCGAAACGTAACGGAATATAACTCCATCTCTTATCTGTGAGATAAACCGCTCATATATATATATATATATATATTATATATATATATATATATATATATATATATATATATATATATATATATATATATATATGAGAGAGAGAGGTTTTGTTTTAAGACCTAAAGAGAAGGTTTCATTGTTCTACAGGGCATTTGCTCATAAATAAAGGAGAGTAAATGCGAAATGGCTGTTAAGTTTTGCGGTTCATAATGATAGCTTTAATGGCCTTTATTCGTCCCAAGCAGTCTGTCTTTACTCACCTATATTTCAACCCATTTCAGCCGGAAGCAAAATGAAAATGTCGCCCAAAAACCAGCCAAAAATCTTCGTGCATAACACTTTTCGCGACGTGTAGAAAATTCTTAAAGTCCTTTTTTTCATCTACTGTACATAATAAAAATATGCTTTTATGAGGATAATCACTATGGAATGTGATTATTTCTCTCGTAAATAGAAAGCTCCTCCCTACATTAGAATTGTAAAAGCGTACTATGTTCGAAACTAATGGATACTCAAGAATAGCTTTTGTAATTTAATGGAATTCTTCTCATTCGGTGTCAGCAAAGTCTACAAGTGAACATAGTGCTTAAACTATTCTACAAAATTTCATACTAGTTTTGTGGAACGCAGACAAACCGTTGATCATTGAATTTACAAAATACCACAACTATCAAAATTTTGAGCTCATCCGAAGCCAGTGGGACAAAATTTGTGAAGTTCTATTTGAAATTAGTGTGTCTCGTGAGATTTAAGTAAATGTTCAACTCTCACTGGATGAAAATTTTCTGTTCAAAATGTTTTGTACGAAATTATTCACACTAGCAAACAAACCTGCCCTACGGGCGGGATATTTTTGCTAGTTCCTGCAGAAGGCTGTTATTACCCTTCGGGCAATATGTATTTACTGTAGTTCTTTCAATTAACTCACGAATCACTTAAATTTCAAATGCAACTTTTCACATTTTTTTACCTATCATGGCTTCCGTTGCGTAGCTAAAAATTTTGATGGCTACGTTCTTTTCTAAATTTATTGACCAACTTGATTTTCTTCATTCCACGAAAGTTTATGAAACTCTGTAGAAGCGTGTTGGGACTTGATTTACTTGTAGACTTTAATGATAGGGAAGGCCACCAGTCCACGCCTCTAGAAAATTGTATATTTATTTCATAGCCCGAAAAGTCAGCAGATAAACAAATTCACGAAAGAAAGCAGCCATCAAAATTTTGAGTTTCACATTCCAAGATCAATGAGACAAAATCTTGAAATTTAAGTGCTTCGTGTTTTAGCATATAAAGTTTTTGGGGGTTAAATTGGGATAAATTTTTTTCGGGGGACACCCGATCTGACAAAAAAAGTTACTAAAACACTCTAGGGATCCCAGAGGGTATTATCACCAAGTTTCATGAAAACTGATCCAGCCGTTTGGACCTGAAAAGGAGACGGACAGACGGACATGCGGTGAATTAGCCTGTGGTGTGATGATGAGGTTATAATGCGAATGTGGACTGAATAAATGTAGGTAACAGAGCCTCATATATATATATATATATATATATATATATATATATATATATAGTAGTCCTCTCTTTACGCCAAAGAAGCGTTCATGGAAACCATCGTTTATATCGAAATCGTGTAAATCGAATCACATTTTCCCATAGAAATAATGTATCATAGGAGGTAAGCGTGTTCAGCTCAATAATTTTTGACAACAAAAATTAAAATACTGTATAGGTCTTTTCCTTGCCATGTTCAATATATGGCTGTCTACAAGAATTATATAGAACGTAATGCTTATTATACACGGACTGTACATTAGTAATAGAATATAAAATACTGTACATTATGTAATTTTGTACATATTGTACTTACCAGAGATGGCTCCAAAGACTGCTTAAAGTGGAACCTCATCCTCATTGTAATGTACAGCACGTTTTTCGTGTGTGTGAAAAAAATGGCGCAGCAACGCAAACTGACCGACGCGACGCGACGCACACTGACGTGGCGCTAGTAAGGCACCGAAGAAAGCCTGTACATATTTACAAATCGCGAGCGCAAATAGTTCCGCCAGCCGATTGGTCGTTTGTTAGATCATGTAACGCAGATCACGGTCATGTATACCAAATAACGTTCCCTATTTTGTCGATCGTGTACAAGCGAATACGCGTAAATCGTGTTCTCGTATAAAGAGGACTTACTCTATATATTACACTGCAGTATTACTGTAAAGGGTGGTCCAAAAGTCCCTATCTATTTTGCTAAAATAATAATATTTCTATTTTATTTTCTACAGGCCATAGATGATGATGATGATGGATGTACAAGAACGTTTGATAGTAACAACATACGTATCTAAGGGAAGAAGTGCAAAGAAATTCGAGAAAAATTCGAAGATTTCACAAACCAGGACAACAGACAAGCAATTCGCGAGCTGGTCAATAAATTTAAAAAACAGGATCTATTCATGATGAGGCAAGCTCTGGACGTTCAGGTAGGGGTGAGATGGAACCCCCCCCTCTAAACCCAAGCAGAAAGGGCGAGGTTCAGATATTGGTGGCTAGATGTCCTTCACGTCACCAAACAGTGACGTCATTGCCGGCGGCAGTCAAGCTCAGTTGCCCATGTGCTTTCGAGAGAGCAAGTTGTCTTTTTGTGTGGTGCTGATGTAATATGCACAAGGTAAGAAACTGGATTTTTTGTATTGAAATATTAGTTATAATGACTTACTACTTACGTTGGATATGCCCATGTGTGTGTACATGATAGATATGTGCCATAAATTGGTATACAATACTTGGATGTTTTGGTAAACGTTTTGAGATTGAAGTTTTATTTTTGGGGTAAGATGGAACCCATGGGGTTCCGTCTTCCCCTCACACTAAATATTTCACAAACCCTTAACATTTTCTTCTCTTTTTCTCTATAGATGCCCCGGAAATATGTGCGAGTCAGTAGCAAAGGGGAATGGAATGAGGCAGCTATGGAAAGTGCAATAGCTGCAGTTAGAGCAAAAAAGATGGGCTTGAAAAAAGCCTCGAAACAATTCAACGTGCCCAAGACTACACTCGGTCGCCGTGTCAGAGACAAGAATAAGGTGGCAACTGGGTCAACAAAGGTAAGAAACTGCCTAGCACAGTGGTTCTCAACCTTTTTTGCCCCATCCATCTTACCCCGTGATTTTGTTTTTGGTACAATAAAAATATTGATTTGGTAAAATCTCGTGTTTCAGTCTTTTCCTCTAAAAACCGTGACCAGGGTGTGGACTTTAAATATAACACCCCAAAGCACCACCACAACCCCTAAAAACCCCCAAAATTATATAAATGTGGTTTCTAGACTCATTTTTGTGTTAAGTAGTCCGTTTTACCCCACCTTCCCCTACCTCTCAAGAAAATGTTGAATTGGTAAGAGATGCCTTTGAAACAAATCCTAGAATGTCAGCTCGCACAGCATCACGTAGACTGAGCATACCAAAAACGACTGTTCTAAGGATTTTAAAATCAACAATAAAAAAGAAAAGTTACCATATTCAAGTGCTAAATGAGTTTACACGAAGAGGATTATCCAAGACGCGCCGCCATGTGCACAGAATTGATTGAAAAAATTCATCCAGAAAACTTATTAAACCACATTCTCTTCAGCGATGAGGCGACATTCCACACACATGCGGAAAGGTTAATCGACATAATTGCCGTGAAATTGCTTGTGAAAAACCAACCGAATTCTACCAATGGGAGAGAAATTCTTCTAAAGTTAATGTCTGGTTGGGTATGACAAGCTCGAAGATTTATGGACCTTTTTCTTTTTTGCAGAATACGGTAACAGGACCAATTTATGTTGACATGCTTCAGCAGTTTCCTGAACCCCAGCTTCGTTCAAATGACATTCTCGACACTGTTGTCTTTCAACAAGATGGCGCTCCATGTCACTATGTCAAACATCGTTCGGATTTACCTTGATGAACTGTTACCAAATCACTGGATTGGACGTGGTGGAAACAGGCCCTGGGCAGCTCGAGCTCCGGATTCAACACCATTAGACATTTTTTTGTGTGGGGCTTTCTAAAGTCTGAGATTTACGAAACAAGAGTTATAGACCTGCAGGATCTGCGAACCCGCAATGTCGCGGCAGTCGCTAAAATAACCCAGAGAGATGCTTAAGAATGTGTTCCGCAATACAGTGGACAGATTTGAGACTTGCAGAGACACTGATAGTGCTCACGTCGAATGTTAGACCTAATCTTGATAAATAAATATACATCTAATTATGTTACAACATTTTTATCCTAAAATACTATTATTTCAGCAAAATAAATAGGGTCTTTTGGACCACTCTGTATATTACTGTATATATTACACTGTGTAGGTTGGCTTTGACAAGGATAATATATATATATATATATATATATAACAAGATATGGAACTGACGCTGTTTTCAATTATTATCGCGTTATCCCGCCAGATAAATATTAAATTCTCGCCGCCTAGTGGATGGACAGGGAAGCTTTGCACAAGGACATACGCGCATGATTTACAAATATATTCTCAGAAACTGAATATTATCATACTAATCTTAAAGAATAAATAAATACAAGCCTTTATGGTTAATTTATTAACTAATTCTCTATTTCATTACCTATTAAACTACATAATAATAGTCAAATATAATTTAAGTGAATGACGTTTTTTCGCCGGTAATTTAGTTCTCCTTCCGAACACTAGATGGCAGAAAAGAAAAACGTTTCGGATCTTATTGTAAATAGTCTTTGCCTTTGGTGTCATTTGTATATCTTTAATTTAAGGAGTTGAGGCAACGTTTGGTGTCAGTTAATTAACGATGCTGAAATGAGCGTTCAGTGGAAATAAATTCGCTTCTAATTCCTGTTTGAAAATGAAAGGCTTTTTAAAACCGCCTACTTTTATTTCTCGCTTTTTTATACTTGCGAAAGATCAAATATACGTTCTTTATTTACTTTTAATTCACATCTTGCGCTCTTTCATCTGAATTTGACCTATTTCTGAAATTGGGAAATCAAAATGGCTTCCAATTAACCTTGAACTAAGAACCAAAATTCTTTTGTCTCGTATACATAAATAAACAAAGTGTATGGCTTCAAACACACACACACACACACACACACACAATGATATATATATATATATGGTGTCCCATAAGGTGGAGGTCTTTTCTTCAGGAGTGTAACTCACTTCCATATTAGTCAATGCGTATTATTCTACCTGCAACAAAAAAAAAAGGTCCCAAAACAAGACATCAATTTGAACATTTGTTTTAGTTCTGATGTATTACGTTTGTAAATTTAATTTAAAATAAATTTTCCTATGAGACCGGACTTATAATACAGAAAAATCTTGGCCACAACTACGCATGACGGTGAAATGAAAGCTAAAAGAATGATTATGGTGGTACAATTTATTATTGAAAAAGAAATGATTATCTTTGCTTGAAAAATTTAATAACTTCGTCAGTTTTGCTTTTATTTAGCCGATGAAACATGGATTTTTTTATGTGACTAATTTATCTATGCAAATTTGAGTTGCTTCAGGATTTGATAGTGAAACTAGACATGTAGAAATTATTGGTTATTAGTATTACCTTTCAATATTTTATCCACAAATTCCAAATAATTGCTCATTTTATGCTGATTAGATGACATACTTGAAAATTAAGGCCTTACAAAGTTGGCAATATTATTATTATCATTATTTAGGGATGCAACGGGTAGCGCTTTTACAGGGTAATCGGGTACAGGTACCCGAAGTGTAATACCCGATCGGGTATTGAAGACGTTCCAAAATTTGTTGGTTTAGCACCGCGAATTATTAACTGTGTGCAGTTCAAGCACTTGGCTTTACTATTATCTAATTTATCAATGACAAAATAGTCCCAAACCATGCTACGATTTGCCATTTTGAATGTTTTGTTAAAATATTATACAAAAATATATTAGGAAAACCTGCAAAACAATAAAATTAAAATTAAATTAAAATTTAATTTTTACTACCCGTACCCGATTTTTTAGCAATTACCCGTTCGGGTCGGGTACCCGTGACATCCTATTATTATTATTATGAATTGTACACACAAAAGAATTGGTCTGACAACGTACATTTCGTACAACGTATATGTATGGACCTATATCCAGTCGGTCGACAAGACATAATATCACCATTCTACAAAAAAAATACCTAACCCAACCCAACAACTTAATCTAACCCACAATAACTTGTCAATTAAATATGACATCGAGAGGTGGTCACTAAACTGAATATTAGCCCAGTTTCTAAAGATGACACAAAACTCCGCAATATTATCAAGTACATCACCCTTACACCAATTAATTATTATTAATATATTCAGAGAAACAAAAATTATTTATTCTTCCGCAATAAAAGGTATTAACGCTCAATCAAGTGCAATTTCCTGTACAGTTGCGGAAACAAATTCGCCAAATAAGTCAATTTTACTCCCCCCCCCCCCGTTCCCCTAAAGAAATACTAATTAGTAAATTTTGTCCTTTTTTAAAATTGTTTTTTTCGAATTTTCCTCTCTCATTTGCACAAAGTGTAACCGAAAATACATTTGCTTTAGGTTTAGTTATCACACACACACACACACACACGTGAGCACCTCCGCAAAAGCGAGGTACTAACTTATTTAACCTAATCTAACCTTAGTTCCGTAGAACCGAGAAGGTTGTGATAAGTGTTTCGGACGCAAAGGGTGTTCGAAGGGGGTTTTCTGTTAAATTATTAAATGGTGAATTACTCGCTAATCTAGCCTCACCTAATCTAACCTAGCGTAACGTAACCTAATCAGGAGTAACGTATCTTCTTTCCGACATTAAAAATGTTTCTAGATTTTTCGGATCACCTGAAGATCAGGGCCCCCAGCCTCAATTACCAAATGATATCTTCGTTAAAACTAACGAAAATATCACGACTTAACCTAATCAATCGTCAAGGCGTACAGTTGACCTAACCGGGCATTCACTTTAATTTATTATTATATTTAGTACTGTAAAGCAAAAAACAAGAATACATGGGGGCCCTGATCTTCAGGTGATCCGATTTTTCTCTATAAATTGTTTAATGTTCGAGTTACTAAAGCCGTTACCTCCCAAAAAGTAAATTACCCCACTACATCTGTAAATTATAACACACTCGACTCTACTTTGCCAAGTTGCCTTCATACACACACACACACACGCGCGCGCGCGCGCGTCAGGCATGAATCAAATTTCAATTACTACCTCAACATCTCATTAACGATTTAAACCAACATTTGTGGAATGAAGTGTTCCTGGTTTTAAATAAGGATTTCCCATCATAAACACTTCATTATGTCGAGAAATACGGAATGTTTGGTTTTAATAAATGGAACGATTTATAAAATACTTAATAAAATGTTAAGTTGAAGAATGCTTAAATAGGTTACAAAATAAATAATTCCAAATCCAGAAGTGAATCAAATCCGTTTTCGTGAAATAAAAATAAAGCGTTTTATCTTATTCCTGAAAACCTAAAAGATCAAAACAGATTTCGACACGACAAAAGCATTACCCAAAACCCGGATTAACTTCCCGCCAAAAATATGATTGGAAAATAGTTTCCCCCCGAGTCGTCTGATGACATAATTAGTTTATGGCCATTTGTCAAACCAGTTGAAAATTGCATCCTTAACTATCGTCTTCGCAATCAAGTAAATTTCATATATAAATTTAAGACACTATTTATAATTTATAACAAATACATACTTGTCAACATTTTGAAAAGCAAAAGCGGTAGGATTATTCATGTTAGTAGGAAATTCATGTCAACATTACTTCCAGTAACGAAGTTATTAGAAGTAACGTTTGACATGAATTTTTTTTCCTTCATTGCAACAATATTTTGTGGGGAGTTTTTTTAAGTCAAATGGGCGACATTAGGACCGATGCGCGACCATTGGCAACTTTATCCGAGATGAGGAAATGAAGAGATTAACCTCGCTCAATAGACCACGAGATGATTGGTTGGAATAAGGTGCACGACAATAATAGGTATCCGAGGGTTGTGGGGTCAAACCCTCGTTTAGTGTTGTGCGAATTATTTCAGTCAAGAAAAGTTGACATACTTCTTGTGTCAATTTTCTTCAATGTTCAGGTCAACTATTCATGTTTGAATTTAACGGCAAATGGTAATAAATGAAGATATCTGTTCACACACACACACACACACACGTGTATGTGTATGTGTATATATATATATATATATATATATATATCGTTAACCTCGTCTGGGTTCCGTGCGTCGGTCTCTCTTCATACGAAGGTCAAACTGGTGGCCCCGCCTCTAGTCCTGGCTTGGTGGAGGAGCGAGTTGCTCTCTTGCGCTCTCCACCGCACAGAGCCAGGTACACCCGGCTCATCTGATACCGTCCTGAGCCAGGCATCTAGTCTTCTCTTGAAGACTTCATCTTTGACCCCTGTAACGTTTCTGAGGTCCTTTGGAAGCTGGTTAAAAAGTCTTGGCCCGCTGACAACCAAGCTATTTTCCTTCAGTGTTGAGGAGGTCCCTTGTAGGGCCTTTAATTTGGGAACACTACACATTCTGCCTTTCCTATTTTTCAGCGTTGTTTGGATGGTAATTGGATTTAGTTTCAGGTTTGGTACCAGTTCTTCGATCATTTTCCGTATGTAGATTATAGAGTACCTCTCTCTTCTTCTTTCCAGGGAGTAGAGATTTAGTTTACGTAGTCTTTCCCAGTAGTTGAGTTCTTTGCAGCCATCAGTCTTGGCTGTGAAATGTCTCTGCGTTTCTTCTAGTTTATTAATTTCTTCCTTTTCATATGGGGACGTCAAAACTGAGCAGTATTCAAGTTTTGGTATGATCGGTGTTCTCAGCAGTGGAATCATTAGTTTTGTCGCTCCTTTTGAACGTTCTTAGTACTTGTCCCGCCACTCTTTTTACTTTGTTTATTGGTATCTGATTTTGTGTCTCGAATTTGGCATCATCGGTCATTGTTACCCCTAAGTCGACCACTTTCGTGCTTCTCTGAATTTCCTGTCTATCTGGAGCAGTGGTTCTTAAACTTTTTGACCCCGTTACCCCTTTTCCTGATCTCAACTAATCTCATTACCCCACACAAACTTGCAATGCCGAAGTTGTAAAGAAAGTGGAAAAATTAATTACTGAAAATAACTGAAATTACTTTGAAACTCTTTGAAAGGAATTTTTTTTGCAGATTGTTTAGTATACTCGATCAAGGTCCTGAATGAACAATTTTTAGAAATCGAGTATACTTGACCATGGTCCTCAAAGGGTTAATCGTCTCTCTCGTGACTCGGACATTAATGTTGAAATTTTTACCGTATTAAGAATTGCTTCATTACCCCCGGAAATACCCAAATTACCCCCAGTTTCAGAACCTCTGATCTGGAGCATAATATGCAGTCTTTTTAAGTTCCTGATTTCTACCATATCTCAAGAGCTGAAATTTCTCGGTGTTAAATGTCATATTGTTGTCTTCTGACTATGTGTATATTTTGTTCGTGTCCCTCTGCAAGGCCTTCACTTCATTTGCATCGCTGATTTTTCTGCTGATCTCTGTATCGTCCGCAAGGGATGTTACTATACTGTTTCTGTTTACTCCACTGTCTAGTATCTATGTCTGTTAGCATGATAATGAACAGGAGTGGGGCCAGCACTACCTTGTGGTGCTGAGCTGCGTACTTCTGATTCTGATGATGATACACCTTGAATTCTGACGACCTGTAGTCGTTCTCTGAGGAAGTTGTAGATCTATTTTCCTACTTTGCCTGTTATTTCCATATGTTTCATTTTATGTACTATTTTACCATGATCGCATTTGTCGAAAGCTTTAGCAAAATCCGTGTATATAACATATCTTTCATTGCCTTCAAGTGCATCTAGGATATTGTTATAATGCTCTATAAGTTGGGATAGGCATGATCTTCCTGATCGGAATCCGTGCTGAATTTCGGTGAATCTTTCCAGTGTCTCCAAGAAGTCATAGATTTTCTCTCTGACTATTCTTTCAAGTATTTTGGTGAGGTGGGACGTAATGACACTGGTCTATAGTTCTTTGCTTGAGATGTATCCCCTCCTTTATATATAAGGACAAGCAATATATATATATATATATATATATATATACAGGGCCTATCAGAGGGGGGGGGCTAGGAAGGCCATTTGGCCTGGGCCTCAAGCTTAAGGGGGGGCCTCAAATTTAGAAACTTTCACGTTTGAATATACTGTTTTGCAGTGAAAGTAATAATTGGATTTAGCTATGGGCCTCAAAAGCTGGAAGTGGCCCAGGCCTCTCTGGACCTATGAGGGGCCTGTATATATATATAAAATATCATGCATGAACAAGCATACGATTTTGTATAATACAAAAATATCTCCACTAGGATTTGAACCCAGCATCTCTTGAGTAGAATGCGAAGGCGCTCGTTACACATACCACCACGCTACGACGTGGTAAAAGCCATCGCAACCTGTTGGATATTTCAACACCCGAAGGACCCATATTGCTTTCGTGTCCTGAGGTGGTATGCAAAATTGTGCGCGTTCATGAATAATATTTCATTCATGGGTCTCCAATGATACGTGAGACATTTGAATGAAATGCTGTTATTGCCTCGAGTGCAGGGGGTTTAGTACAGAAAACGCCTCTGGACACGAAAGCGTTATGGTTACTTTGGGTAATGAAATAACCACCAGACTGTATTAATTTTTGTCTTGTCGTAGCGTGATAGTAGCGTCCCTTCGCCTTCTACTCAAGAGGTGCTGGGTTCGAATCCTAGTAGGGGAATTTTTGTGTATATATATATATATAGTTATTATATACGTATATATATGTTGTGCCAGCAGTTTCTTCTTCATTCTCAAACATTTCTTCAACAACACACTTCGAGTTCTTCGTCAGCGACACCTGCAGACAAGCATTTGTTTGCGCGCTTTTCCTCTGTACAACGTTCCTTATATGGTCATACCTCTCTTCCCTTCAAAGATGACGTCACACATACCTTCGAGGCATACACCTTAATCTACCTACACCAGTCTCATTCATCCTACAAATTCTTTCATTTCGAGCATCGTAACGTTAACGTCTGCAATAATATTAATTACTTGTTTGTTTAATTAAAGGAGAACCAAAGAGGCTTATTAATCTCCTTACTAATGACAGTTATTTAATTTGATCAAAGATCAATGGTGACCGCAATCAAGCAACTCTTAATTACTTTAATTACTCTAATTATATTATTATAGGGCCCACTGTCAATTGTCATATATATATATATATTATATATATATATATATATATATATATATATATAATATATATATATATGACGATGAACGAGTAACGACTGCGGGAAAGGTTCATTATTGCGATGCAATTAATTTGGAGGAGTTGAGAGGGAGTGTGAACAGCGGCCTGTAATGAACGACTCCTTTGGGGCTGTGAAGAAATATTGGACGTTTTTGTGTCGCGGGATTATTCCTGAGACACGACTCGAAAGGTGGAAGGCAAATAGAAAAAACATCACCTTTTTCTATCTCTCTAATCTTCTTTATAATTAAACCTATCTCTTTCAATCTCTTTTCATGTCTTTTCAGCATCTCTGCTACGTCTCTCCTTCTACTTTTGTCCCTTTAGAGTCTCAGTCTAACGCTGCTTGTCTCTGTCTCTTCTTCGTCTCTTTATAGAGTCCATTTGGGTCTCTGCATTTATTTCTCTGTCTCTCTGCATAGTGTCGTTGCGTCTTTGCGTGTCTCTCTGAAGTGCGAGGCAAAAAAGCGTTCTCGTAACACTCACAGCTTCCCGAGAAGTTCATGGGGTGTGTAATGGCGTCGTATCTGTCGATGCTGAGCGCAACCAACACGTACGTCGAAGAATACGTGACCAGACCCTGAAAAACAATTTATGAAATAAGCTCACTTCGCTCGGATATACAATGACGGATTCACTTAATGCACACTTAAACACTTAGAATACTATATATATATTATATATATATATATATATATATATATTATATGTGTGGTGTGTGTGTATATACAAAATTACCTCCACTAGAATTGAAACCCAGTACCTCTTGAGTGGAAGGCGAGGGCACTGTCCACTCCGCCACGACAACGTAAAAATTAGTACAACATGGCGCGTATTTAAGCAGCGCCCTCGCTTTTTACTCAAGTTGAACTGGGTTCGAATTCTGGTGGAAATAATTGTGCGTTATGCAAAATCATGAGTGTTCATGCGTGGCATTCTATCTATCTATCTATCTATCTATCTATCTATCTATCTATACTGGCAATAACAACAAATACAAAAGATTCCTCCGCAGAAACTCATTCTTAAACCAAATAACCAGTTTAATTAACTCATTAATTAATTGTCTAATTAAATACTCTCAGTGACCGTGTCTTCATTTCATCGACAAACGAAAGGTGGGGTTCAGACAGACTCTGTCATCGACAAAAAAGACGATAAAAACGCAATTCGAGATTAAGTTTCTACGCGGGTCTTATTTACCCACGAGGAAAAGCCATTCAAAGAGTGTAATTTAATATGACAATATAATGATTAAAGCTATAATCGTACAATGCTATAGTTTTACGCAGTATTTACAAAAGTCTAGAGCCAATGGGACATGTAGTTTACAACAAATTATATTTTTTTGTTGGTTTTAGACTTTGTGGCCACCGTGTAGAATTTTAACTGGACTCATTATATGAATCTTGCATTGAGAAATGCGTCTTTGAAAAAACAAATAAAAAGTAATTATGTAGCTCAGTCTACCCGACAGACTGTAATTAATGGTGTTGTCTGAAAATTGGAGGAATTTGAGCAAATATTTACTCTTTTGATATCCTTCATGAAAAACTAATAAAGAAATATTAATTAACCTCAAAATGGGAAATTAATTACCATATGTTACGCCTTCAATAATACGTATATCAAATT